>JAJLTW010000006.1:0-183558 GCA_030564125.1 Myxozyma lipomycoides
TGGTCCGGTAATTGACGATTTATGTCGAGTCTGTAGTGAAAGCTGCCCGCTCGGTGGGGCTGCCCGCTCGGTATACATCCACGTTAGTTAACTTAAATCTGCAGAAAGTCCAGCCAACCGCCGATTACGTACAATGCGAGAATTCACCAAACCAGGAAGGTTTCTCGTTGAAAGCTGGGGCCAATCTCTGTGTACATGGCTCCTCAACGGTTTGGATGGCAGCATCACAGCCAATCAGACGCAGCACGATCGCATATGTACAACCAACAGAGCTTTGATTGAGCGGAATGCACGATTTGATCTTAGATCTGGAACGGTTGGACATTTGAGTTATGGGAATTCATGTTTTTGTAGTCGCAAGTAGTAGAAGCTTATTCCAACACAGTGTGCAGTCGTCAATATGTAGATGGTTTGTCTATATCTTCTTCTATCCTAATCTATTACATCCAGTTTCCCTATCTCACTTTTCTGCCTAATAGTTGGTACTTAATCGCTCAATGAAACGCGATAACTTAATCGAAAACTTGATCGCAAGCGCCCCCAACCGCCGCATCGGATCCGCCAAACAGTCAAACCGCCACTTTTTTTGATGGCGGGTAATTGGGCGGATAATTAATTATCGCCAGTTTCTGGATTGGCGGATACGGTTGGCAAATATCCGCCAAAACTTCCTAATTAAGAAATGGGTGCGGCTATTAGTAATATTTTGTATTAGGCATTATGTAATAAATCTAACTTGTCGATAGATAACTTGATAGTACAGTAAGCCACAAGGCCATTTTAATAATTTGTATCGAATCTTATGTAATAGTTTAACTTATCTTTGATAGTAACACTACAGTCAACTATAAGGCCATTTGGGTCAACAGAGGATTCGGTTTCCTGTTTGTTTTAATTTTCATTGACGCGCTTTAGATGTTATGACTACTTGGGATTAGCTTCAATGATAGTCTATAGAAATGCATTTATCTATCACACATTGAGATTATATAACTCGTTAGCTCAATGTACCAAAATAAACTACTAGGAAGGCTGCGCTACATGACGCGTCGAAGGAACGCGTTACGAACGCGTTACCGCAACAAGAAAATGTCACTTTCGTTCAGCTTATCAGCCTTCAGGTTAGGATATCAATTCCGAAGTTAGATTAATCTCAATTATTAAACCTCAACCCTTACTATCAATACTGTATACTACAAATGGTGCTGAAAACCTAATAAGTAATGATATTTATGTTATCTTTGTTTGTTGGAATTCTTGGCAACTGATCTTACTTTCAAGTTTATTCTAGTTCTTCACAAATAAACTGTCAATTTCTACGCCTAATAGCAATATATAGCACAAGCTTGCTTTTCACAGGATATATTTGCTTACAGTGCATCTTCAAGAACTTATATTGGTCACAGTGATTTTGTGTAGTTTTCAGGCAAAAAGACTCCCAGATCTATAGCTGCTCGCTCTCGACAGCGCGCACAGCGGAGTTCTTAATCAAAAAAATAAACATGATCAATTCTCGCAGCCTCAGCCAACGAAAACTAGGGAGAAATACATCTTGCTAATGTGAGTTATTGGCGGTTGACATGAGTAGCAGATATAGCAATGAGCAGTATAATAACAACTATAAACGAATGTAGTGATATGCAATAAAGAAGTAAAAGAAAAAAAAACAAGATACAACACGAAAAGAAAATAAATACGCAAGAGAATGTAATAATCCTAATACACGCGAAATAAATTGTACCACCTTACATAGCTATGTACTTATACCCAACACTTACAACTATTATACCCTAACAGTCATAGTAATCTGACAGCTAATAATATAATATGAGGATAATAATCGTTTAGCTTATTCGTCAAAACGAGAAACAAATCACGTGAAGATTATCGGCGGATAACCGTACGGGTTGTGATTTTGACGGTTTATCGTATCCGCCTTCTTTTTGGCAGATACGGTTGACGGTTTAAAAAAAAAGGCCGATATCGGACGTGAACACCTCTACATTTACGTATGCATTTAATCTGTCAATCAAATCAACAGAAGAAGAATTTTTTTCTCAGTATCCGTGTGTGCCTGTTGGCGCAACAAACGAGAAAAGAAAAATGGAACGACATGGCCCTATGCAGTGCCGCACTAGCCGTGCCAAGTGACGATGGTGCAAATTCCTTCTGTTTGACAATACCCAGTGAGACACACACAAACAGCAATGGAGTGTGCGAGAGAAGTCAGCGGAACTAGCCGAATTCTTCAGACGATGCAAATACTCTATATGTATATTTTTTTACCCAATCAATGAAAACACCAAAAGAAATACAAAGGCATAACGATATAACCCTCAACCTTTATAATTACACAGTAATAATAAAAAAAGAAATAATTCGCCATAATAATGATAATCCTATTTGTCGTCGAATAAGTAATTGTGTGTGCGTTATAGTTGAGATTTGGGCGAAGAGGAAGTACTGGATACTATGCTCGATAACACTCCGCTTGCGTTTGCGCTTCCTCTTGCTTGTTTCTTCATCAGTTTGGCGTGGTCTATGTATTAGTAACACATAATCTATGAAAAAATACAAATTTGACAACATACGTAGTCCACAAGCATTGCATAAAGTCCTAGCGCCATCTGGACCTCGACGCCATTCCGGGGTGTCGGAAATTCCACATTGCCGACATTGGCTAGGCTGAATCCCACGTTGTCGTTTGCGAGACCCGGTCTTGAACATAAATCCAGTTGATTCGACCGGTTGTGGTATTAAATTTAATTGCATCTGTGCTTTAATCATTCGTTCTTGTTGTAATTGTTGATGTTGTTGTTGGTTGCGCCAGTCGGTCAATACCCGAGTAGTTTCTTTACTCCGCTCAATAATATCATCCATCATCTCCAGTGACAGGATCTCGCCACTGGTATGCCTTGCCACAAAATGATAGATACGAGATGCATTTTCCTGGATTCTCTCCAGCTTTCGTTTGTAATTTGTTACTTGTCCCGTTCTTGACACTGCGTCCGAGTGAGACGATATCAGCGATACAATAGGTGGCAACGTCGTGTTTGCATGCATGTCAGGTGGACTCGACACTACTGCAGGCGGAGTACCATGCATATGCGTAGTCGAAGACCAAATCGTTGGATCGGAAGAAGATCTCTTGCTGTCATGCCAATTCGGAGTAGGAGGGATCTTATCGAATTGCCCTAAACTTCCTCGCCCTCCTCCGCCGGGTGTAGTCGGAGTCAGACTGTCGAACGACTTCATGGTAGTATTAGTTGTTGTTGTACTAGTGGTGGCAGCGACACCAGGTGGAATCACCCTCGGACGAGTCTGGCCAAATGCGTGATATTCATTGTATCCAACCCTAGTAGGGGTGGTAGAACCAATGCGATTGTCGCTGCTGGTATTTTTGCCGTGGTCTTTAAATGCCATGACATGTACTGATCCAGCGGAGTGGTAATTACACACCTGCTGCAATAACATGAAAGAATAATGGATGTAGTAGCCAGTCAATTAACTTGTGTGTGTGCGAGGTTATCCCATATCTATAACGTAATAGCAACCAAAACAAGAAAAACCATCAAATGGGTCTTCTGACACAATCCGCCCTCTTCCTCCGAGAGGACGGGATCTCATCGATATATATATAGTTAAACCTACAATTGCTCCATCTCATTATTGGTATCGACATCGCAGGGGGTTGGTCTGTCCGCCGTTTCGATCTGGGCTTTTCCACTCCATTTTTCTTCTCGTTCGTTCCGCTGTCTGGGCCCCGACGACATCCCCTGAACTCAAATTGCTGTAGTGCGAACCGACCGATAGCCGTCCGTCTGGAAAGCACGGACCTGGTCGCCCTGCGTTGCCGGTCAAACAACATAAGAGGTTTTTTTGCATACAGTGGGCGCGCCTTCAAGACAACACCAAGTGTTAGCGTTTTTGACAACGCACAGCACAACAATGAAAGTATTCACCTTCAAATAAAAACGGAATAATAAAATTCATTCATGAAATGATATTGAGCCGTTCTTAATTTTTCATTTGAGGGTGATGTTGGCGAGATAACGGGCTTTGAAGTCGGGGGATTTTGTATGGGCTTGAAAATTTTAGCCGCTCACAGAATGCCTTAACCCATTAGGGCTAGGGCTTGCACGTGACCAAAATTTAAATCTGGACCAATCAGAGCTTGGATCAATCAGAGCTTGACATTGGAAACTTGCGCATTCTCGGGAGTCGGGTAACAAGATACAATTGAACATCATGATTGATGAGTGTTTATCATAAAACAACTACTATTTTTGTATTATTGTTTCGGAAGCTGTGCTCTATGCTCTAATTTTTTTTTGTTAGCTTTTTTTTTCTGAAACGCTTTATGGCATTTTTATAAGGTACTCATACAAAGATGCATTCAAATGTCCCAATTCCCAGCATAACCAAATTTGTAGTTAACTGACGGATCTGGCCCTCTGGGGTAGTCACGGGTCCATTGGATTGGTACTCGGGAGCAAAGACTCCGCGAGTCCCAGCATCAAAACCTATGTACATATGTAGCACATGCCAACCGCCAGTAACTCACAAAGTCGTGTGTAGCTTCAGGAATAAAAGTAGTCTAAATATCATATATATTATTTGTATACAATATAACTACTAGTGAATGCCCAATTAGCTTGCCATTTTTTGTTTCTTGTTTATTAACTAGGGTTAAGGATGATAGGGATAGCGGTGTTATGGTGGCGCCCGCTGTAACTAGCATGTATGTATATATACATCTGGTTTACGATTTGATTAAAAAATAAACAGACAAACGCGCGGGGTTCATGAGAAAAGAAGTACGGGGAGGTGGGAAATCAAAAGAGTGGCATGAATCGACACTTTGGCCTCCTCGATAACCTAAATCAAATTAAATTTATACCGTTTATATACGATGACACATGCCACCACCACGTTTCACCCGTTTGTCAAAAACTACATTAACCAATTTGTATGTAAGATTCGACTTTGACACATTTCGGTAGCTGTGTTAATCTCGAAGCTTCGATCTATCCGTACGAACGGCATCAATGTATTATGACGCATCAGCCAGCATATATTATGCATGCAGTAGAGCAAGCGTGCAAACTTAAGTACACATGCAGCCCACCGAAAAAAAAAAAAAAGTATCGCAAAATTGACCACTGGATCTCGAGTATGCACATACCTAATATTAGTGTGCAACGTCATATGCACATCCATTACAGACGCCCACATCTGCTCCTGACTGACATCTCATCTTGTTCTACTTCGGTGGCCCTTGCAGACAAGCGCCTCAAAAGGCAAAAAGGCAGAAATTTTTCTTTCTAACCGCCGCGCCGCACACGACGACTGGCGTGGATCGTGAGGTTGTCGGCGCCTTCCCGTATGTACATCTGTACATACTGTACATACTTCCACTGTAAGTCTGTAACTAACATACACTTGAGGTTGTCGAACGTCGTGCGATTACAAAAAGACAAGCGAAAAAATGAAGGTTTGGTTCACATCACCGCTCTACTTTGTGCCTGGCTGTGGCCAAAATCTTGTAGCTATTTTTTGACTACAAGCGGTGGTGTTAATTCAAAAAAAAAAAAAAAAAAAAGACAAATCCGCATTTGGCCGACTTCTGCATCTGTACATACATACATAGACAGACAACACGTACGTTGGCATAACTTTACTATTATACTGTGGCTGACTTACTTAGGATCTAGATTAAGATCATCGCCGGCGTTCCGCCAAACGCGCATTATTCCTTCTAAGTTCTTCTTCTCCCCAGAGTCTAACGTCGAATAGGGTACATAGTTTTTGCAGCTGAGAGCTATGTAAGCCTGAAAGGTTCATTTGCGCCATTACATACTGTTCTCTTTTTTTTCAAAGTTAAAAAAAAAAAAAAAAGCCGAAGCCGAAAAAAACAACGACAACGTAAAATCCAATAAAGATTCTAAACAGTCGTACTTCTCGAGGCTCGAACTTCAGCTGCATACAATAATATGTAGTTATTAGTGTATGTTAGCTTAGGTATTGTAATTGATGTAACAACGATGGGTTTTGTGCAGCATGAGCAGATGGGTCTTGTACTAATTGTAATCAGATACGTAGGGCTCGAGCGTGACTGTCCTTTTCATCTCTTACGGTTCTTTGGTGATCTTTGAGGGCCTTGTAACAGAATTTACAACATTAGGGCTAAGTTATTTGGCTGACCGACTGCAGTAGTTAGTTAATACATCCAGATTAGGTTAAGGCGACATTTTTTAACTTACATACATAATTACATATAGTTAGAAACGGCACGGATATCGGCCGGTTGAGACCGGGTTTGGGTGTGTATACCCTTAATTTGGTTTTACCACCAGTGTCTTTGCATTCTCAACTCAAGCACTCTAACGAAAACAAATAATTTTGTACACCTTAATTAACCGGCGAATTCTATTTTCAAACTGTCGTATAGTCAAATTCAGTGAGTAGGCTTATTCTAGAACAAATATGTAACCTAATTAATCCGTATGATATCACATCTTCGATCAGAATCGACCTTGTACATACATATGTACACGCTTAGTTATACCTCCATTATAGTGTACGATACTGGTTGTCATTTTAGTCACAAGTACACGTTATTGAAAACTAAATACCTCAACCTGTCTGGTCGTGCCTGACAGATTTACAGTTGTCTCAAGTCAGCATGCACATGTATATAAGCAAGCTAACTTTTTTTTTTTTACCATATATTCGTCGTAGTCTACTTCGCCGTAGACTGAGTAAGTCGAAAACGAAAGCGTCGTGGTAATTGCCTCATTCCGCGATCTCGATTAAAACGTATGTAAGATTTTTTAAGACATGCCACAGAGGTTGTTAGTATCAGGCACGGTCCCGTGGACGTCTCCATTCGTCAAACCAAAATTTGAAACAAACTGTGACACTCGAAAAGGGTTAGCGTGTAGCCTTGAACAGATATTTACTGGTGATAAAATATGTTGTTAATCATAACTATGTGAATAGCGAGCCGAGCAGTCTTATCGCCGAAGTAGTTCTCGCGCCAACCCGCATTTTTCTTGCTTAAGCAACCAATTTCTCTGTCAACGAAACCGCTGAGATTTTTTTTTTCAAATGAACATCGGTTACTTTAAGCCTTTTTTAGGCAATCGAATACACTCAAGGTCAAGCATTTCAGCAGCTGCCAAAGATCTATGGTGCTCCAGTATCAACTCTTGTTCACTGGCTAAAGGATAATCGCTCTAGACAAAGATGCCGCTCAAGTTCAATGAGAATGAAGAGGTTAGAAAACGAGACTGCTTTAAGACATATCTCGAATCTAGATGCACCATGAGTTTCTCCCCGCTTGTTGACGTGGAAGATATGACCAATGTTTCCTCCTAGCAAAGTGAGATTTTAGGGGTGTACGCTGGGCTTGAAGAGTTGTAAGTAGGATTCTCCGCATTCAATTGTGCATGCAACTATTTAAAGAGCTTCTATGAATATACGGCAAAATTAACTCCTGGATGTAGCTCGTGCCATGCATAAGGGATGAGTACAACCATGCAGATACGTCCTGTCGTTCATTGTATTAAGAGCCGTATATCACGTTGTCCATTCGTTCACAAGCAATTTTGAATAAGATTAGGCAATCACTCCTACCAAGAACAAATCAATAACAAAAAATGTCTGAACTGGATAAGCTATCTCGAATGTTATACTGTCCGTCGCGCCACGGGGTGTTTATCCAAAATTGGCGATGGCCACAAGAGCGATTCGCTAGGGTGCTAATTCTAAAAACGGAGAGTAACATCTAGTTTTCATGCCACTGCCATACAATTCACTTCCTTTTGGTATCGGATCGTTTAGCCCATTGAAACTGACGTACGGATCCGAGATTGTAGCCGTGCTTCGGCATATCATTCCGTGACTGACCTCGAGTTTTTTAGCACTTTCAAATCGACCTGTACAGAAAAACGTCTTGCTTGGATCCAAAAAATCTAGCTTCGTGCAACACCTATTTATGCAATGGTGATAGTCGCACGAGGGTGGCCATCTCTAGGAACCAACTATGCTCTAACCGAAGCATTGACTGACTAAACGAACTCATTTGCAGAATGAGAGACATATCACTGTAGGTGACGGACAAGCACTATTAGACCGAGAAAGAAGTATTTTCAGCCAGGGCAAAATGTGTTTGGCAATGTAACATCTGCGATAGCACCGATCTCACCGCATGCGCACGCCACAATAATTAATTTTAATTGTAATATCTGCATTTTTTATATGATCTTATTGACTTAGCTATCGTAGGAATTCATACACAATCGAATGGAATCTTTACTTCAACAACTGCTTCATCTTCAGCTTTATCGTAGCTGTGCAGTCGAGGTATCTTGGATATGTGAATTCAGGTATGTCAGCAATGGTATCTGATGACATCCTACCGAACAACCGTTCAAAACGTTTGACCATCTTCATTCATTTCAGTCTTTGCATGCCGCTCGTAGTTAACACCCAGCACAGTTTGTGTCACAAATTTGCTACGGTTTCAAAATATTCCAAAATTTAACAAAAATCCAAAATATAAGCTCTAGTTCTCAAATTTGCGCGCACGATAACTAATTTAGTCAACTATACGTCGTGTTTGCCTTGGAATGGATTACTCCCAAATCATCACTAGACCCTTTTAATCCTGAAAACCAAACCCAAAGCTTCTGGTACGACAGCCTTTGTTTACTTTTGACCCGTGAAGCCTGACCCTGAACCTGACTCACTCATGAATTGATGAGACGGCCAAGTTCCAACTGCCCGAGCATTTAGGACGCAAACAGACGTGGTTCAGAGTGAGTATGGAGACAATGCATAGGAAGATTATCAAATCTAAATCTAGGGAAAGAAGCTCTAACCCAAATAAATAAAAATAAAATCTAAAATTTTTACTTAAAATAAAATCTAGAGTTTATTTTAATTGATCAAAATATATAGAGATAACTATATAAAATATACAGAGCAAGAAGCAGTAACGAGTAGTAGCTGCACAAGCGATATGCGACAGTAATGCACGAGTGTATGGAGTTGAGCTACATATTGGTACTTTCTAAAACATGAGCTTGCTCTAATAAGGAACGAGTAAAGGTTTTTTTCCGGAATTCAAAAGCCACTAAGAAATATGTAATAGTAGCAGGCAAAATGAGCGTAAACAAAGCAAACACAAAGTTGGAGCTTAAGAGCAATTGGAAGCTGTGCGCATGTAACTCGAGTATCAGCCAAGGCTTGAGTTAAGAAGGCATAGGCACAACCTTAGTCATAGTTAGTGCGTGAAAAGATCGGTATTGCTTGCTTAAGCAATTAAGGCGCAAGAGATAATTAGGGCTGCAACGCTTATGTGCCGTTGAGATTAATCCGGGCGGCCCGTCTTGGCGGCCAGAAATGGTTCCCTGACAAGGCCTTTTTTTTATCGTTCAACGGCTACCTAGACTTTCATATCCTCTCAAAGATACACTTATGCTCGCGGCGCCACTATTGGCAGGGGATGTTTTACATATAGTGTGTTAAAAAAAGCTGGAGGAGGTTGTAATATTGCATACCAAATTGTCCATTATGTTCGTTTTACGGCAAGATTCTTATAGGAGCTCTAACTGTATGCCTGCTTTTACGGTTTGGCTGACATTACTTTTATTGTATCTTCTACGTACAATATTTGGTCTCTAGTATCTGGCTAGTTCTTTCGACTGCTTCGACTGCTCTTATTGACTTTCGTCTGATTTTGCTTTTTAGTTTCATGTTCGCTTTGACGTACATGCTGGTTTCTTTACTTGTTTATTTTTACTTGTTTGGCGTTTGGTTTACGTTATTTTTTTTTTTTGTCGGTGAGAGCGGTGGTGACTGGATATGTACCGCTATGTTGTAACTTGATAGTAATACCTAGTGTGGCCACCGTCCACAATGTGATTTGCTGAGCATCTCACGTCGGTGGATAATCTCCCCGGACAGCAGCACATAGATATGTATAAGCGAAGTGGGACCGGCAGTCTTATGAATAAAACGATACTATGTGCGATATGTAATTTACAATAGTTTCTACTGATATCGGATCGGCATTATCGGTAAATTATGAATGGGCCGGGCTCCACTGGGACTAACCGGGAACCAACAAACTATACCGCCGCCACGAAGACACATATGCTGCGGTGCACACTTGCTGGATCGATTGATAGTAGCCCGTCAAAAGAAATAGGCGGAGCGTGGTGGTATGTGCGCATAGGCGGAATGTGGTGGTATGTGCGCATAGGCGACGGCAGTTGTGGGCGTTCAACTTGTGCCCTGATAAGCCTGGTATAGCTGCGCAGTGCGCACGGGTCCCAAAGGCGCCCTGACAAGGCGCGCTAGGGCCCTGGCGTGGGCTGGCGCTTATTGACTGGGCCCGCAAACTTGACGAGGCTTATCGGGCCCGCAATTGTGCAATCATCACCTTCTTCTCCGTTTTCTCGGCGTTAAGCATAGTTATGCATGACCTATTAAACATCGTACATATACACTGCCAGCGAATGGAACTGTACCGCACCCCAGAAGGTTGCATTTGACAAACCCTTTTCGGCTATGCCGCAGATAAGCTCTATCGCTCCTATGTACAATGTACGACTTGTTTTCTGATGCCACCGAATAGCTTCTCTGGCGCGGTTGTCGGCCTCACCTTGTGACAGGGCGTATTTCAACTGAGAAGTACCTTAGTTAAACAGGTAATATTTACTTCAAAAACTACTAATTTAAATATGGTTTTGCTCAAAGTTTTGGTGGAATAGAATTTTTGTGGAACACGAGTAAAGCTTCCCCACGCTGTAATTCCTTACCTACTCCCTGATATCTTGTCTTTCAGTCTTGGCCAAGCCTAGAGTGGGTCTTACAGGGTACCGTATAAGCTTCTAACGTCTAAGCTAATTGCGTTTGCCCGCTGATACATTAGGTGCTGCTGGGAAAGAGCCGGTTTGCCGGGGGCAGACTCAATCTAATCTATTGGGGGTACTCGCAGAGCCGGTAGCAGAAATGGCATATCAAGTATGTACCGGCTAAGTATCAAGACGCATGGATGTATCAAAGATAACGGCCAGGTTTTCTTTCACATGCTGTCAATTAAGATTCCACAGAACGGAGCTCCTCGCTCAGGTTAATAACAATCCTCCCTCTATATATTTCACCGGGCGTCGCTCACATCTAGTTTATTAGCAGCACGCTATACTGTCCATAGCGGTTTAAGTATTACCAAGCAATTGTACAGCTTTGTCAAACTTGGGATGAGTGACTACGTGGATGATAATAAGATTGCAACCAAGGTCACGGCGACGGCCGTGTCGGTCGCTGACCTTGGGGTTACCGAAATTGACGAACGTTTTGGGGAGGAAGTTCGCAATAATCATTTGCAGGCCGCATCTAGAGATATTGAGATGGTCTCAGACTACATTGAGACCATCTCTGCTGAAGAAGCAAAACAGATTCTTCTTGAAGCAATTGATTATCACGCTGACGACGTCAACTTTTCAACTACTACTATGGAGACAATTAAACTTCTTGTGGAGGGCCCTGAAGCCTACGGTCGTGAAAAAGAGACTTATGACTTTGATCTCAAGGCTCAAGCATGTCTGATTAACTACTTTTCGCCTTATCCCGAGGTACGTTCGGTTACGGAGCCTTTTGATGACCCGGCAACTCCATGCGAGACATTCCGAGTTTATGTGATTGCAATTGTTTGGACCATGATTGGTACTGGAGTTTCTCAATTTTTCGCATTCCGCCAGCCTTCCATTTCAATTAGTTCGGCTGTTATTCAGATTTTCATGCTTCCATGTGGAAAAGTTCTTTCATGGGTTCTACCTGACTGGGGCTTTACCTTCAGGGGCACGCGCTATACTCTCAACCCCGGTCCATGGACTTACAAGGAACAGATGCTGGCTACAATTATGGTCAATGTTGCCAATGCAGGAACATATGTTTCTAAATCCATTCTTATGACGCAACACCTGGACAAATACTATGGGTCGCCAATCCCCATCGGCTACCAGTTCTTAATGAACTTCTCCTCGCAATATTTTGGCTTTGCTTTTGCTGGTATTCTTCGACGTTGGGTTATTTATCCAGTTAAAGCTATTTGGCCTACTATGCTTCCAACTCTTGCTCTCAATCGTGCGTTGATGAAGACCGAAAAGCCGGAAATCATCAACGGCTGGACATGGTCGCGCTATAAGTTTTTTGTTATATTTTTCGCGGCAAGTTTCATTTATTTTTGGATTCCTGATTATTTGTTTCAAGCTTTGTCTACATTTAATTGGATGACTTGGATAAAACCAACCAGTCATACCCTAGCCATCGTGACAGGCTCGACTCTTGGACTCGGGTTTAATCCAATTCCTTCGTTTGACTGGAACATTCTTAACTACACCAATGCTCTTGCAGTTCCTTTCTTCTCCCAACTTAATCAGTTTGCCGGCGTTTTTATTGGTGGCATTGCTATCCTTGGCATGTATTTTACCAACTACAAGTTTACGTCTTACATTCCTGTAAACACGAACGATCTACGTGATAATACCAACAAATCATACAATGTTTCGCGCGTTCTGGTGGATGGAATATTTAACGAAGAGAAGTATAAAGCTTACTCGCCGCCTTATTATTCGGCTGGATTTTTGGTCACTTACGGCTCTTACATGGCAATGTATCCGCTTGGTTTGATTTACGTTGTTGCAAAAGAATGGACCGCTATCAAGCAAGGAATGCTAGATTTTTATAAAGCATTGGTGCAGCGAAATTTGTCGAACTATAGCTCTTATACAGATCATAACTCTCGATTGATGAGGAAATACAAAGAAGTTCCAGACTGGTGGTATATTATAATCTTACTTGTGTCATTCGCGCTCGGTATTATCATGGTTGAAGTTTACAGAACACAAACCCAAACTCCGGTATATTCAATCGTGGTTGTTATCCTTGGCACGTTTGTCTTTATTTTGCCTATTACAATTCTTCAGGCCATAACTGGCTGGACTCTTCAGATTTCAGTAATGTCTGAGATGATTGCTGGATTCATGCTTCCTGGTAATGGCATGGCCAACCTCGTTCTTAAGGTCTATGGTACAGAATCAGAAGCACAGACTGAAGGTTTCATTGAAGATCTCAAGCTTGCCCATTATTGCAGACTTCCTCAACGTGCAGTTTTCCGTGGTCAGCTTGTTTCAACTTTTTTTCAATGTATTTCGTCATTGGGCGTGCTAAACTGGCAACTTGCTAATATTGATGGTTTATGTACTACAAACCAAGCTAACAAATTTACATGCGTCAACCTGAAAACTGCTTTTTCAGCTTCTGTTGTGTGGGGTGTTATTGGACCTTTGAAGACCTTTCGAGGCATGTATTCTATTTTCGCATGGTGCTTCCTTATTGGCGCTGTTTTAGCTCCGATTTTTTTCCTCCTCTCAAAGAAATTTCCAACCGCTTTCAGGTAAGTGCAATTTTTGGAAGAAAAAGAAAATAAGACCGAATGACTGACGACTAACTTACATAGATACTTCAATCCTGTTCTTGTAGTTGGTGGTATCGGAGTTTGGGCACCATACAATATGTCGTATCATTCCGGAGGAGTGTATCTGTCATATATTTTCATGCACTATATTCGTCGAAGATATGTTGCATGGTGGGAAAAGTATAACTACGTGTTGTCAGGAGCTCTCACTGCAGGAGTTGCGTTTAGTGCTATTATCATTTATTTTGCAGTTCAATGGAATCCCAAACCGATCAGCTGGTGGGGTAATGATGTATCATCAGCTGGTGTTGATGGTGGAGTTGGTCAGACTACGAGATTCGCTGTACCGGAAAAAGGATATTTTGGACTTGAATTTGGTCAATGGCATTAAATTTATTTTACAAGTTAAAGTTTGTTTTTTAGCTTATTTTTTTTTTTTAACAAGTTAGTAATATCGATTTATTTCTCAAAAGAATCTTAAATTAATTGTTGCTCAAATGCTATGAACTTTTTATGACCGGTACAGAAATAATGAATAATAGGTATGATTGGTAATTGCCTACTCGCTTGCCATTCACCTATTGAATCACATCTTGGATTTGATTTAGAATTAATCATTGATGTCCAAATGTTAACGACCAGCAATGTAAACAATAAAACGTCTAACCGAAACTCAAATTTGTACTAATTCAATTAGATTACAATGGAAAAAAACAAAAAAAAGTAATTTTTAAAACCTTTAAAATTCTAAATTCTAAAAAAAAAAAAAGAAAAAACTTTTTAAATCCAAAAAAACGCCAAGAAAGAAGCAAAATCCACCCCCCCAAAAGCTGTAGCAATGTTTTACATTTCATCTTCATCTCCTGAAACCTCTTCTTGTTCCACTACTTGCACATTCATAGTCGTAGTCCGGTCAGTGCTGGTCTTGGCTTGATATCGAGTGTATAGTTCATCAATTTTTGTAAAGTGATCCTGTTTACAGTCATCGTACATGCCAGTAATCCTTTTGGCCGTCTAGTACCATTAACATCGCAACCACCCCTCATTGCATCGAAATATTGATAAAACTAACCTGATAAGCACTATCATCATCTACATTGACTTCGTACTCGTCAACCATAATTTGTAATAATCGTTCCTCAATATCTTCTTCATCTACTTCATCTTGGGTTTCTATCATTAGCTTTCACCCAACCCCGCCAATATTTAGGGATCGCCTTTTTTGTTTTTATTTCAACCTACCGTATAATTCAACAACAGTACCTACCATCCAGTCACGTTTGTCAGCACTGTCCGGTCCTCCCCACAAGTTTTGCACTGCAACTGTCAATGCCTCCCAGTTATACAGCGCCATGGTTACACCTAAAATGAACCGATTTTGCTGGGTTTCCGAAGTGAATTTGTTTAGCGCTGGTGACATATCAAAACTCTAAAAGACAAATCTTTAGTTCGTAGATATCAACTGGATAAATTATTATGTCGATTTGAATTTGGTACTTTTTTTTTTTTTTTCACATCCTTTCAATGATTTTTTAGATGTGCACTTTTTTTTGATACACTGTTCAGCCGCAGTCACGTGTTCACTCCCAAACATTTAGTTGGGTTCCCGGCGAAGCACAATCAAAATCGCGACGATGAACGAACCGGTGTGGAAACTATTTGTATCACAACAATCAATTAATTGAAATTTGTCACAATGGCAGCACCAGATCTTGTGCTGGATCCTAGTCTTCGTGACTGGGTGTTGTTTCCGATTTTGTTTGTAATGATTTTGGTTGGTGTGTTACGGCATTACATTACACAACTTCTACAGAGCCCTCCGCCCAGCCCTGACTTGGCGACAATCAAAGAGCAGTATGTTGATTTTTAATAAGAGATGAGGAAGCATGTGATATCTAATATTAGACAATCTTTGGCACGGGGCGTCGGTTTACGAAATAATGGAAAAAATATTCCTGAAGCTTCGTTCACAAGCCGAAAGAATTACCTTTCACAAGCGTACAGACAAGGTACATTTCTTAAAGATCCAGAAGTTCTCAAAATAGATCCGGATGCACCACCTAAGCCACCGCCAAATCCATTGACAGATCCTAATGGAATGGACCAAATGATGAATATGCTCAAGGGAAATATGGCTATGATTGTTCCGCAGACATTACTCATGAGCTGGATCAATTTCTTCTTTTCAGGATTTTTATTAAGTGAGGCTGATAATTTAATTATCAATTGGATATACTATTCTAACTATTTAGTGAAATTACCTTTTCCTTTAACCATTCGATTCAAGTCAATCTTGCAATCTGGTGTGGCTACTCGTGAACTCGATGTCAGATGGGTATCGTCAATGTCATGGTACTTTTTGTGTTTATTCGGTCTTCGATCTGTCTACGATATTATCCTAGGAAGCAACAACTGTAAGTTATTTTAACGCCATGTTGTATAGTTTGTTACTAATTGTAAAAGCTGCCGGTGGAGGTATGGAAATGGGTGGTATGGGAGGAGGAGCACCTGGAGCAGGCATGAACCCATTTGGCCAGCAAGGTCCCGAATCACATAAATTATTTTTAGCTGAAGCTGAAAATTTAGAAATTACAGCTCATGAGTTTTTATTGGATGATATCGAAAAACGGATTTTGAAAATGTACCAATAGTTAGATCAAAATGAAGCAATTTATCTTTTTTTTTTTTTTTCCTTATTAACTATAACTATATAACTATGTAATATATGCAGAAAAAAAAATTTTATATACAGCTCAGTAAATATTTATTTATGCTTCCATAGCAAAATATTCCTGTCGACAATCAACCGCCGCTTTTCTGACATCTCGTCGTTTATCATCCAATGCATTAGCAAGATTACGAATAATTTCTGCTCGATATGGTCTTATAACATCATATGTAACCGCCTTTGGCAAGATTGCTAGTGCATTAACAGCAGCAGTTCGAACACTACCATCAGTTACGCTACTAGTAGCTTGAAGTAGTCGAGGAATAATCACCGGTAAATGTTCAATCATTACATCTGCTGCATCAACGATTGTAGCGGTAAGCGTGTCAATAGTTGCCTTCTTAACTTTACCCTCATCAACTTCGTCCGAAATTGAAAGCGCTTGTAATAGCATTGGTAAGATTGTAGATACTTGTGGGTTCACAACCTTAGCTGGCATATACATCAGTACGTTTGACAACGCCACTAAAAAATTCTTCTTAACATTCGAATTTGTAGTAGCGCTAAATCCGGCTACAAGTTTGCTCACGACTTGACTGAAATATTGTTGTTTGGCTAATAATCTGACGACTATGAAATTTGGTTTACTCATGACTTCATCATCACATATCATGATTCCTATAGCCTGACTGGCATATTTCCCAATTCTATCATCATCAGTCAAATTTTGGATCATCAAATCCACAATCTCATATGCTTGTCGAGTACCCTTAAGAATAAATGCCTTGGCCAACCATGACAAGATTTCAATATTCTCGCGTGCATTATGTCCGTTTATTTGAGTTTTTAATTTGTTGATAACACCTGCAAATAATACCTGCTCGTCTTCTTTTGTCGCCCATTTGTTAACTAACAGAGCAATTAGTCGGAGAAGTCCCAGCCTATCGCTTACACTCTGGTAAACATTTGGCATCAAATCAACAAATCTAGTCACTGAATCAACAATACCACCAATTAATGACGCAATTTCAACCTCACGGTGTAATCCTGCAATCACAGCAGTAAAGAGCTCCAGCACACCAGTCGAAGCCGACTGGTGTTCAGTACTAAAAGGTTTGAACTTTTGTGCCACGATTGTCCGTTCTTGTTCTGGAATTAAACTACTCTGGACACCTGAATACAAATTCACAACTTGATTTGCAAAATCAACTTGGTCTGAACTATCGTCCACCGCACGTACAAGCAAATTCACAATTTTCGAAGTCACGCCCACAATATCAGGGTTGACAAGTAATCCACCGTCATGTACTGATGCAACCGCAATTAATGAAATCAATTTGGGTGTAAGTCCATAAAAGAAAAATTTCATATCCCAAGTTGAGTCGTTTGCGTGTCGTTGAACGACCAGTAAAATCGTACCCATAATCGCACGAGCGTATGCTACATCTTCTGCAGTAGTGGGGGTTTGTTGGGCAATATATGTGAGCTTGTTTAGCAATCTGACGCTGAGTACGTCAAATATGCCACGATCAATAGCCAGGTCTGCAAGTGCGGCAAGAATGACTCGATAGTGTTTTGAAGGTGTGGTCAATGAAGATAGTTGCATGCTTGGATCAGGTAATTTCACCAAAAATGCGGGAAACACAATATTTAAAATCAACGAGCTTCTAATCTTGCCGAGCGATTTGAGTGATGCCAAACCAGCTTCACATATAGCTTCGTTTGTGTCATTCAATACTGCATCATCTAAATGCTGCACAATCATTCCAACTTCATTATCTTCAAGTAGCTCCTGCACCAATGCAAGTTTATGCAATCCTTGCATCGCTAATAATCTAAACGATACTTCATCATCGGAAACACTCACAAACGCCTTACAAAAAATCTCAAATAGACCGTCTTTGTAGGATGCCAAACTATTCTCGCGCGAACTCTTACGACCGGATAAAAGTTCGGTTTTCCAACCATATAAGTTACCCGAAGATTCAATAAATAAAATTAACATCTCTAGTGCTGTCTTTTGTTGAGGAATTGTAGATGTCGACAGATCGATTAATCTGAAAATTTGTGGAACCACTGCTTCTGCAATCTTGTCATATGCTGGGTATGATGCTTCAGCAATTGATGCGACTATTCTAGCAGCAGATTTAGCTTGTCGTGACTGCAAATCTGTAATATGTTTAAGCATTTCGTCAAGCGCTGTTGTGATATACAGATGCAATCCTGAGTCCTCCTCAATCCTTAACACACCAATCGACAATGCAGCACTAATCGACTTAATAAGCTGACACACCACATCCGGAATATCTTCTTCTCCCTCATGCAAAACTTCAAATTTAACCGAATCGAATACCTCGCGCCAATGCTGTTCCACAACGTCGTAGTCGTATTTGTCGATACAGGCGGTCAGTGTCAACACTGTATCTTTCTTGACACTTGCAGAACTTGACGTAAGCTTCTCAATCAAACTTGCAAACGACCATGGCGCAAATTTAGACGACGCTGAGATATTTGTTCGTAATTTCAACTTAAGATCGTCGGCAGTGATTTTGTAAGGGTCATCAGGCGGTGGTCGGAATGTGATTGGGAAATAACAGAAATTAGCATCAAACAAAGATTCTTTAAATTGCTCAATCTCAAACTGAGTAATAATCACTTCAAACACTGAAAATACGACCATCAAGTTTCTGGGATCTTTTTCGCCCGATGCGAGATCAATAAATCCCTTGACTACGTCATCGCTTATTGCCTTGAGTACAATCACATAATCGTCGACAAACTTCTGTACTAATGCATACACCACATATCTAACCCCTTGTGGATGCTTTTTCATATCAACTTTGCTGAACACTGCCTGTGCAACCGCCTTGACTGTGGTAGCTGGGATACTTTTCATACCGGCCAGAGCCAGCAGTCCAATCGCTGCCGGCTCAAGACTTGGTTCATCATCAAGTCTATCACACAAAAATTCAGATAACATCATGACTACTCATTAATACAATTTAATTAATCACCCAGCTGTAATAACTCACTTTGTCGTGGATTTAACTTGTCGGTCGCGAGTTTACTCAATACATCAGCCACGCACTGTACCGCTTTCACACGTATCCCAACATCCTCGCCAGTCAAATATGGTCCAAGTATTTGTATGAACTCAATTAAACGAGCTTTATCTGACTCGATGTCTGCCTATATTAGAACTGCACCAAAAAAAAAAAAAAAAAAAAAATTTACCACACCTTTTGCAATCTGATTCGAGAGTGAGTTCGTCTCATCTTGTTGAGAATTTTTTAACGAAACAAGATATCTGTCAACTAATACTTTATCCATCCCCAATGCAATAAAAAATGCAAACTAAAAACTTGATTCTTGGTTTGAGTATAAATTATAAATCTCTCCTCAACCCGGGCGTGCAATTTTTCCCGTTTGTCCCAAATTTCGCGATGAGCACAAAAACTAGATTTTAATCTCCCAACTCAGTGCGGATGGCAAAAGAAAAGAAAAAAAAAAAGATATTTTTGATTCTCGAAGCCGTGAGTAACCGAGAATAGGAATAATTATTCAAATTCAAGGAATAAACAAATCAAAATTGGTTCATTGAACAAGTAAAACACTTGTTTATTTTAATTTTGTTTACAGAGATTTGTGTTATTACAGCGATTTTTGTTCGATATGGTTGACGAATCACCAATTGCCTGCAGTATGTTTGAACTGTTTTTGATTTGATTGTTTGCTAATAAAAATAGAGACTGTTCTTGCTAGTTCAGTGGCAAAGATTTATACATCAGAAATAGTAAAATCCATTCAACAACTTGGTCGTAAACCCAAGCTTGTTGGATTTCTTGCAAATTCTGATCCAGCTGCACGAATGTACGCAAATTGGACCGGGAAGACATGCGAAGAAACTGGGTTTGAATTTGAATTACGTGAATGTGATAAAGAAGATTTGGAAGATTGGGTTATTGCTGCAAATGAGGATGATAATGTTGATGGAATTATGATTTATTTTCCGGTGTTTGGAAATCGACAAGATCAGTACTTGCAACAAGTAGTGTAAGTTTGATTTTCAAAGTTTTGGGTGATCCTGACAACTAAATATTTAGGTCAAAGGATAAAGACGTCGAGGGGCTTACACACTTTTATATTCAGAATTTGTATCACAATGTTCGATACCTAGATGTTGAAAAGACTCAAAAGTCAATCTTACCATGCACACCATTAGCACTGGTCAAAATTTTAGAATACTTGGGAGTTTATAATATGGTACTTCCGTATGGGAATCGGTTGTACGGCAAAACCATAACGATAGTCAACCGATCTGAGATTGTAGGCCGACCACTTGCCGCATTGTTGGCAAATGATGGTGCGACTGTGTATTCATTTGATATTAACTCGGTGCAAAAATTTACTCGTGGTGATGGAATTAAATTACGGAGTCATCGAGTTACCGACGTGGTTGTGAAGTTACATGATATCGCGTCAGTTTCGGATGTGATTATTACCGGTGTACCATCACCAAATTACAAGTTCCCTACCCAATCTCTTAAAGATGGCGCGGTGTGTGTTAACTTTTCGACCGACAAGAATTTTAGTGCTGATGTCAAGACCAAAGCATCATTATATGTTGCATCGGTTGGAAAAGTCACAATCACGATGCTCATGCGGAATTTGATTCGACTGATTAACAACAAGCAATCAAAATAGATAGAGGCAAAAATTAAAGATTTTATACATAATATACATTAAAAATAACACCTCCTCAAATAACCTTAAAAAAACGCCTAGAAACTAGATACCTTACCAGCTAATACGGTTGAATTGAACAAATTCCAATCAAAGTCAGCTACCGGAATCTGACTGGTATCATCCGTGGTCGAATGTGACATATCATCCAAGAACTTTGTCAACACTTGATAATCTTCAACTGCCCACGCACTACCAGCCGGCGTACTTAAAACATTTCGAAACTCGGTTTCACGAGATTGCGCTCGAATTGGTAGTTGTGTCGTAAATGTATTGCTGTTGGGTTGTGGTGGAATTGATACATTTATTTGTTGTGATAACTGATTCAAGAACGTGACTTGAGTGCCATCACTGGCGATTCTGCGAGCACATACTCCCTTGGCCACATGAGTAAGCACATCAACTATTTGAGCAAGCTTACGCATAGGTTCAGGCATATGTGGATTCTCACTGGCCGAGTTCATGATTGACGACGTAAGATGAAGTAACCTCATATCTTCTTGTGATCCCGAGCGTACAATATATCCAAATACTTCAAAAAATGGTACAAACGGATGAAAAACCAAGATCCATCCAATCATGACATAATTTGGTTGACGACCGACTGGAGCTGCTAATAACTCGTGAACAATAAGCAATGCTCTTCTTGCAGACCCAATTGCAATCTCTTCCGATCGCTGAGGACCATCTGGGGTCATAATTAGATCAGCTATTTTATTATTCACTTCTTCGTCTGGCGAAATTGAGCGCTCCATTCGGTGAATCATGCATAATGCGCAACAATATGAGAATTCAGTTGCAGCATTCATGGTGTGTGATATGTAGTCATCATATACCCAAGAATTTGCAATCCATTGCTGAATACCAACAAAAGTCGTCCGTAATTGCGAGTCCAGTTCTCGAATAGTCTGGCGTTTCTGTGCTGCTGCTTGTCGCAATGCCTTTGCCGAATACAACCGGATATAAACACATTCAAATAACTCGGTAAGATCAATCGATCGAGCACATGATTTCCTACCGAATATGCGCCAACGCTGGAAATTGGCCGAGAATTTGTTGACATTATCAAGTGATTCATCGGTTGGAAAAAGCTTGGATCGTTCACTATCGCAGTCGTATGAAGGAATTACTGATCCACGACCAAGCGTTACGGCCAGCATTTTCTCAATTATGAACACGCTCCAAAATACCAACGTACGTTCTTCAATTTCTGAAACGTTGAGTCCGCGTTCAAAATAAAACATACTTCGACGATGCATTCCTAGCGAGACTGCAATTTGGGCGGCCAAAGTAATATATCGCCATGCTAAACCTGGTTGCATCATTGAGACACATGACAAAGACGCAAGTGCCAAAGTTTGCACATTAATAAATTTGGTTTCAATAATTCCTGGACACTTTGCTAACAAATGAATATTATTGACTAATTTCCGCCTGATTCGATTTAATTCGGGCGTGCGACGGCTACCAAAGTCGGGCCACTCAATCACCAAGCCGATCAAATGT
Organism: Myxozyma lipomycoides; assembly: GCA_030564125.1. Classification (NCBI taxonomy): domain Eukaryota; kingdom Fungi; phylum Ascomycota; class Lipomycetes; order Lipomycetales; family Lipomycetaceae; genus Myxozyma; species Myxozyma lipomycoides. Next base: position 22,407 of record JAJLTW010000006.1, read on the forward strand.
GACGCGCACACAATTTTTTGATTTCGGTTGACATTGGTTGGGTTGAGATACAAGTCTTGACGGAGCACTTCGACAAACGACAGCGCACATTGGGTATACATGGGCGAAATTTCTCGCTCAAAATAATCTAATAATGACAATCCAATATCTTTTGACGGGAGATACATCTCGGTGACTCCGTGGTATTCAATCGGTTTGAAAGATGCACCAAGATAGTCAAGTGATGCAAAAAGCTGTGCTTTTAAACAGTTAGTTTCAACCAGATGCATTGGAGGTGGTAGAATCATGGTCTTTGACGCGTCTTGTTCCTCTTTGCGCAAAGTCGCGATTTCGTCATGCGGTGCACCGAGTTCACCTTCGGCTTCATCTTCAGTCTGAAAGCACTTTTCCTGTTCTTGTTTATTATCAGAGCTTATTGTGCCGTATTTTTTCTCCGCAAACGCTTTGACTTGTAGTTGTGCCTCGATCGTCATCGCAAGCATCGAAGACTTTCCAAAAAATAGAAGTTGTCCGCGAATACTTGTAACCAGTGAGCTTAGCATTGTCGTACTTACACCGCAGTCATTAGTTAACATATGGTCATGCATTGGCTTTTCATTAGTAGACGGTAGCATATGCATGGTGTGATGCGACGACGACGACGACGACGACAACAACGGCATTGAAACCGAGCTTGAATAAATGCCATTCGCAGTATTTGGAGTAGCATACGACGAAGGTGGCATCTCGGGTGTGAGTGCAATGTTTCCCCTGATGTTGTTGCTCAAAAGATCGGTCAACTTGTCAAGCTGCGCCTGCATCTTATCCAACCGAGACGCCATCGACAAGTCCTCAGGCCCTTCAGTTCGTGGACGCTTGCGTTTTCGTTGATCCGGCATTTCACGGGTGCAAACTAGTTCTCTGGCGATACAGTTACCACACCGTGGCATTCGGTCGCATTTGATCTTTTTGAGACGGCATGAATCGCACTATCGGTTAGATCAACAACAATCCAAAATTTTCTCCGGAAATGCTTACGCTGGCTGCCTTGAGGTCCAATTCAAGATCGTCACCAGTGAGACTGCCGCTGCGAGGTTCTGTAGACATTATGGGATTAATCGATATGTCGAGAGAGGATGTAACAATCAAATCACAAGTCGCAGGCTACAGTTGTTGTAGGGCGGTTGATTATTGATCGTGCCCGGAGATCGCGGCGATGGAGCCACCCGAGCGGAATGCCGCACTCGGGTTGGCCGGGAATAACCGGCTAGCCAAAATATATTATGATGATGCATAGTTAACTAATTATTTTATTCATACTGTATCTACTAGATTTTTTTTTTTTGAATAATTAACGCCGGGATACTGTGGGGAGGGGTTTGCAACCAAATTAGATTATAATTCCGTGGGTGACTTGCCATACACTATTTAGTTTACCGTCTCAAATAGTATAATGATGTTTTGTTTTATGGTTATTAGTATCAAACAAGATCCATCACGGTTTGGTATTTGAGCGGTTTACTGTAAGCTTGGAATAGATTAAACTGTCTATCTAGTTTTGTTAAATCGCTCCTATGTATGCGGTTAGTGAAATCGGAGCACATAACGAGTGCAACCGAATGAGTATTGATCCGTTGGGTCCGTACTTGGGTGAAGGAATGGGCCAAGGTTAACTATGTATCAACTAACTATTCTGAGGCCCTGGCAGACCGCAGTAGAATAGCCAACATTTACCCAGGCGCGTTCAAGATGAAGACGAGGAGAAATTTAGAAGCCGAAGATGGTGCGAAGAGGAGAATGTGAAAAAAGACAGACTATAGACTTGCGGTTTTGGTTTACGAAATGGCACTTTTCTTATTAACAATTCATTGCTTTTAATAAAAGAACTATGTTTTTCCCAATTTTTTTTTTTTTTTTCCTTATAATCCTATGGTTATCAATTAACTATTAAAAATTCACATTCCAAAATTATTACTTTTTTTTGTTTTTTTTTTGTTATTTTCATGAGCTTTCCAAATTTACTATTATTATTATTTTTTTTTTTTTTTTAGTTGTTTATTCATAAATTTATTTTTCCAAAATTTCTTGGCTTTTTTTGTTCTCATATTATGATTTGTTTTTGTTGGTGCATAACTATTTGGTTAAGCAAATACTACCCATTTGTACCGCCATTAAGCTTTGTTTATCTCAATATCAAACTCAGTACAAAACATTTCAGTATCAATAACGGTATATTGCTCAAACAGCAATCTCGGATATATTACAAAAATCACAAACGCCATGATCGCAACAAGCAGGAATAAAGTGTGGGGGGGGGGGTCGGTCAAATCGGTGACCACAACAAGGGCCTGCGCTTCGGTGTAATTTGTTCATTCCAGCGCCATAACGGACGAGGTACTGTGACATCGACAGATTCGATTAGTGGAAATACAAATGTAGAACTATCAGGTGAAAATTGTGGTATGCTGTTAGAAAAGCTGTTGAGTAAGCAGTTGCAATATTTTCAGAATCTTTTGCTGTTGTTCTTTATGGGATGGGGGGGTCGGAGAATTTCTAGCATTAACCTCGGGCGGCTGCTGCTTGGGGCAAGATGGCGCACTATTTAAAATCCAATCACCTTTTCCGCTATTTGTCCATCCGTAATGTTCAGGCACACCGAATGACGATGCCAAGACAGGCGAAGCTTGGAAACAATTTGAATCGTCGACTCGGGGGTAACTCTCGTCTTCGACTGCCAATGTATTTTGATTGTTGATGATGAGGTTTTGGTGTTGAGAGATGGGTGTTGGAAAGTGTAGAGTTGTGTTGATTACTGGTACGTTGATTGTTTGTTGGTGGGTCAAAGGCACTCCGCAATGTCAATATCAAAAAAAAAAAAAAAAAAAAAAAAAAAAAAAAGAGAAAAGAGAAGTGGAGATGGGAATGTGGATATAATAACGGCGTGGGCTATAATATATATCACTGCGACTCGCAATCATCATCGCGCTTGTTGTGCCTGACACTGGAAAAAGCACAAACTCGGGTCTCTCGTGACTTCCGTCTCGAGTCTTTTTTTTTTTTTTTCTTTTCTGTGGACAGTTTTGACCCGAGCTTACTTGCAGCTAACCCCTAACCCCGGACTCAGCAGGAGTTCCAACTACGACGCTTGCCCCTGTGCCCTCACCCTAGTGGCGTTTTTAAGCTCGTCGGCCGCTTTACCCTCCCGCAAACCTGGGGACACCCGCACCAAACTCTCCAAACACTCAGACGCCGCTCTCCAGTCACCAAAACAACGCAAGCCAGCTTGGACGTCGGGTGGCGTTCTGGTGTACATTATACTACTGTGGGGACGACGACGACGACGACGACGACGACGACGGTTCATCGACCCGGTTTTTCTTTTTCTTTTTTTTTAAAAGAAGCCCCCTCCAGCAATAATCACCAACCCGCGAGATAGTCAACACTCGGTCTCTCGAGAGTTGGAACAGTCTAATTCTCAACCACGTTTGCCTTCCCTCCCCCCCCCACGGTCCTCGACTCGAACTGCTGCTTCCTCGTCGCAATCTACATAGTCTGACTTTGCCTGCCTGACACCATAGCCCACACGCGACCGACGGACAGATTTTCTTTCTTTTTTTTTTTTTTTTTTTGGGGGGTCACTACAGCGGACTCATTGTGAATACCCGCCAATAACTGGCCGGTTCTCATTCGACCTCGTCGTTTTTTGTTGTTGTTCTTCTTCTTGTTCTTGTTTGAAAGCCTTTGTTTTTTTTTTTTTTTTTTTTCATGGAGGACGACAATGCAACCACGACCTCAGGCAACAGTGCCGTGACTGACCTGAATAATGCATACGACTTTGGCGATGTTGCATACGTGCTGGTGTCGGCATGCATGGTGTTCATCATGGTCCCGGGCCTGGGATTTCTTTACTCTGGTCTGGCACGACGCAAGTCAGCGCTGAGCATGATCTGGGGCTGCATGATGGGCGGTGCGGTCGCGATCCTGCAATGGTACTTCTGGGGGTATTCGCTCGCATTCTCTCGCACCGCGACCAACGGATACATCGGCAACCTTAGAAACATTGGGCTGCGGCATGTGCTGGCAGAACCTCCGGCTGCGACCGCGTTCATTCCTGAGTTGCTGTTTTCAATGTACGAGTGTATGTTCTGTGCCGTCACGGTCGCAATCATCATGGGCGCAGTCGCCGAACGTGGCCGACTCATCCCAGCGATCGTGTTTGCGTTTGTGTGGACCACAATCGTCTATTGTCCGCTGGCATGCTGGGCATGGAACTCCAGTGGATGGGCATTTAAGTGGGGCGTATTGGATTATGCCGGCGGCGGGCCGGTCGAGATTGGTAGCGGTATGGCCGGTCTTGCCTATTCGTGGGTACTCGGTCGTCGTCGTGAGCACCTGTTGATGAACTTTAGACCACACAATGTGTCGTTGGTCACGTTAGGCACGATCTTGCTTTGGTTTGGCTGGCTTGGGTTCAACGGAGCTTCGTCGTTTGGTGCAAATCTCAGAGCAATCTACGCGTCATGGAACTCCAATCTGACTGCGATATTTGGTGCAATCTCATGGTGTGTGGTTGATTTCCGGTTAGAACGTAAACTGTCAACAGTTGCAATTTGTTCTGGGTTTATATCTGGGTTGGTTGCGGCTACACCTGCGTCTGGATTTGTTCCGTTATGGGCGTCGGTCGTACTTGGAGTCACTGCCGGGGTAGTATGTAATTTTGCTACTCAAGTCAAATACCTGCTCAAGATTGATGACTCGCTTGATATCTTTGCTGAGCACGGTGTTGCTGGTATTCTCGGATTACTGTTTAACGGATTGTTTGCTGCCGACTATGTTATCGGTCTGGACGGAGTCACACTTGGTGCAGACGGTGGCTGGTTGAACCATAACTACAAGCAACTATACAAACAACTGGTGTATGTATTGGCATGTGCAGGATATACTTTTGTCATGACTTCAATAATTTGTTTTGCAATCGATAAATGTCCAGGTTTATATCTTCGTGCGTCTGAAGATGCAGAAAAGAGAGGAATGGATGAAGATCAAATCGGTGAATTTGCATATGATTATGTCGAAGTCAGACGAGATTATCTTGCATGGATCAATCCAACAGCTACTGATGGGGTCCCATTAGAGTATCATCTTAATCAACCTACATTAAATCAACATCAACCACAACAGACAAAACCATGCGACACCAATACCACACAAACAACCAACGGCGAATCAAGCGAAGGAAGTAGTGAAAAATTGGAGTAAATTTTTGGTGCCGGGGGGGGTTTTCTTTTTTTCTTTCTTCTTCCAAAAAAGGCAAAAAAGAAGAGGTTATTTATTTGGATAATAAAATTGTATATAGTAATTTGTTTTTTTTTTTTAAAAAAAAAAAAAAAAAAAAAAAAATCTTTATGCAAACGCCGCTTGAGTGATTCCAATTACACCATCACTCCAAGCATTCAACGCATTAAATCGACTATCTTCAACAATCTCAAGTTCTTTATCTCGTTTATCACTACCGATCGGTGCAACTTCAGCACCGATATCAGCTGCAACTTTGAGATTGAGTAACCCACTAACTTCATCAATCTGTCCATGAATTTGACCATCAAGGATTAACATCAACAATAAATCCTGCATATCATCACATCCGACATTTAATGTTGTTGCCAAATAATTAATATCGATTCGAGAATATGGTGCGATCATATTAACCACGAATTTAGCTCTGATTCGTCGTAATACGTCATCAAGATACGAATGAATAAACGGATCAGACATTATTTCAGTATTTGTGTCTAAAATGGTTTGAAATTCATGAATTTCACTTCGTTGATAAGCATCAACTAATCCGTTCATTGCAGCAATTTGTGGATTAGATTTATACGGTTTGGTTTCTTGAGATTCAAACGGGTTGATATCAGTATTTGATAACATGACCGCAAGTACTAAATATTTCAATACTTGAATCCGTTGAAGTGATCCAGCCTCATCATAATTTCGAAACGATTCAAAAAATGCTTCTCGAGCTTTCTCCCATTGTTTTTCATTCATATGCATTTTTCCACCACATTCTCGAATCACACCCATAATTCGAGGATGTGGAATCGCTGAACTGATATTACTCGTACGTGCATACAATTCCTTTAATTTTTTGTTATTTTTTGTAGCGGTATACATTTGGATTTCCAATGCATATACTTCAAGTAAGTAAGTTCCTTTACTTTGATCATCTCCACCAGAATCATTTTGACATGCCTTGTGAAGCAGTTTTAAAATCTTACTTAATCTACCGTATTCTTGTCGATCAAACCATAATTGTGCAAGTTTAAGATTAGTCTTCAGCCATAATCTTTCATTATGTGCTTCCTCTAACGCGACCAACGTAACTGAATAAAATGTTTCCATAAACGCAACATCAGATTCATCTGATGCACTCACATAATCAAGAATATTATTTAAACTCTTTTCAGAATAATTTCGGGTAACTGCTGATTTGGTATATGTCAATAACTCTTTATAAAACTCAAGTGTACGAGTTTGATCACCACCACGTCGAAACAATATCTTTACGATTTGTTTTAATGCTTTAAATCCCCAATCACTTTTTTCTGGCTCTAATTTCACAACTTGTTCAAATTCTGAAATCGCTCCATCTGAATCATCTTCTTTCATTGCTTTTGCATTGTAATATTTATTCTCAATATCAACTTGTGATCCATTTGATTCCATATCATCGTCTTCATATTCAAAGTCATACTTCATTTCAAAATTAGCTCAAGCTTTGACATCAAAACAATTTGGGAAATCAACTTACATTCTCCTGATCGGAGTCCATCATAAAATCGTCATCTGACATTTTTTTTTTGGCAATGAATTCCTTTTTAACTTGTTGTGGATGTTGATGCTTCAAGTTTGAGTAGAAGTGTGTTGCTGCATGACTTTTTATCCCATATTTTATCAACCCGGACCAACTTTCCCCAATCGCCCAACAACCATTCACTCAAAAAAATGTCCACGTATTGTATATCCTCACCCACATTATACATTTACACGTATTAATATATCTAGCTATAATAGGACTTGGATCGATAGGAAAATTTATTGCACACTCACTCCGGACAAAATTCCCGTCGTTGGTAATCAATCTGGTATCGAGAACAACCGACATCAATTCGATATCAAATGGTATCACCACAGTTTCTGGATTTAATGTGGTTACTCATGATCAATTAAGTAGTATGACTGAACATGATAAAGGTGTGATAATATTTTGTACAAAGGCTCATCATACACCTGAATTGGTTTCGTCACTGGTAACATCTAATTCGACTGTATTATTTTTACAAAATGGAATCGGATTATTGGATGATTTAAAACTTATACCAATAAATGTGATGTATGGTATAAATAGTCATGGAATCACATCTATTTCTCGATCCGAATTTGCTGTTCGTGGGAACGGAACCATCAAAATCTCTCTAATCCCACCGACATCGAGCTGGTCAATATCAACAATACTACACCAATTGATGTCAGTACCGGAACTAAATGTCAATCAAATAGAATATCACGAGTTTATATGTGAACAATTCATAAAGTTCGTTGTGAATTGCTGTATCAACCCGTTGACAGCGATACATCGAATCCCAAATGGTGAAATACTGACTTGTCCACACCTACAACACAACTGCAGATTGATAATCAAAGAGATTGTAAATATTATGATTGATATGCCACAATTTGATAATTTGCAACCGTTACGAAAGAAATTGCTTTTCAATCAACTAGGGCTATATCAAAATGTAATTGCAGTTGCTAGTGCTACTGCTGCAAATACATCATCTACATTAGCAGATATCGTTCAAGGTCGAGATACTGAAATCGATTATCTTAATGGGTTTGTATGTAAATATGCAAATTTAATCGGGAAAAAAGCACCGATTAATCAAGATCTTATTGTCAAATTGAACAAGCGTGTTAAATAATAAAAATTGTCAAATATATTTCCTTGCAATCGATATTCTTTCTTGATGAAGTCTGGCTATATTTATTTGAATTTGAGTCTCGACCGGGTTAGATAATATATCGGTTGATTTATCAATAATTGATGTCAAGATTTGTGATAATATTTGTTTTGATTTGGATTTATATCTGTATCCATCCGATCGACCGAATATAAAAGCTTCAACTTGAGCAACATCAAGTCTTGATGATAAATCAGTTTGAATAACCGCCATCGCAACCTCGGTTCGAAATGAAATCTCATCACCAGATAAGGTATATTCCCCATGATACCCAAACTGTTCCAATATCATTGCTTGATTGGTTGTTATGACTAAATTCAATTGATTCGTAATATCTAATTCTTGATTTCGATTTTGATCAAGTGTGAATCCATATTCACACATTAAAAAAGAATTATTATGGGTTCCATATGATAAATATAATTCTTCACCTGGATGATATGTGGTTGTAGTTCCGAGACCGAATCGAGTTCCGATCAGACCGATCGTACAATGATCCGAATCAGAATGATTTAAAAAATCAATTATTGGTGCCATTGTCATACAATCGCCGGGATTAATTGCTTCGGTCATGTAATAATACATACATCGTGAATTAACACACATCCAAGCCCATAAATAACTATCTTCACGAATCAAAAAATTGTATACTTGTCTAGATTTTGCTAGGTCGGTTTTGAATTGGGTTACCATTCTAAATGCATGACCAGTTGTATTTTCTGGAAGTTGCTCAAGTTCTGATTGATATATATTCAAAACAATCCATGTAATCGGAGCAGTATAAAATTCAGACAGTGGTGGTAACAAATCAATAAATAATTTCCAATCTGCATCATCACCTAAACCCAGTTGTAAATATAAAAACGACGCCAACGTCTGATGTGAATTTAATGTGTTGATTCCAGTTTTGGAATCAGTAAGCTTTAGTATATCATATTTCTTTGATAGCTGTAAGATTTGTTTTCGTGCTGTTCGTGGACTCAATAATGCATTTAATGGATACCGAACCAATTGTTCACCAACCTCGATATTATCGGTCGCAATCACACCAACACCACCATCATTCGTATCATTTACACAAATCTTGTTTGAAATATATACTCCTTTCAATCGAAGCCATTCAATCAAATTTGAAACACTTCTGGAATCTCGACGGGTATCTGGTGGTGATATTTCTTTATTCATCGTCATCATTATACAGCGCCCTCCGGAGGGGGAGGGAAAGGAAAAAAAAAAAAAAAAAAAATTTAAATTCAGGGATTGTTCATTTTCAATCATTCCAAAACTAATTATATATCATGGCATCACGACAAGTTTTACGACACGTTCATATTTCTCCAATCGAACCAATTAGATATCAAGATGCGGGAAAAATTCAAGACATATTGGTTAGGAAATTTTTAGATTCAAAAACCGGGATTAATTTAAAACCTAATCCGACGATATTAACAATGGAACTCAAACCGGTCTATACATTTGGTCGACGACAACATGATGATCAATTATCAATTTCCAAATTTAATCAATTACAACATGTCGTATCAGATGCCCAATGTATTTTTGTTCAAAGAGGTGGTCAAACTACATTTCATGGACCTGGTCAACTTGTAGCTTATCCAATCTTAGATATTCGGGATTATAATTTATCATCAAGATGTTATATCCGTACACTTGAAAATTCATTAATTCAAGTTTTAGATCGATTTGATATTAATGCGATTTTAACTGAGAATACAGGTGTTTGGACATCGGCTGATCAAAAGATTGCATCGATTGGTGTACATCTTCGACGATTTATTACGTCGCATGGGATCGCTTTGAATGCATCTACTGATTTAAATTATTTTAATCATATTGTCGCATGTGGATTACCAAACTCAAAAGCTGTATCGATACAATCTACAAATCCTGACGCATGGTTAAATCATTTAAATCAAGGTGATCCACTGATGCGTCTCGGTACGATGTTTTCTCAAACTCTGGCCTCCAACCTTGGACTTGAGCTTACACACCAATCAAAAGAAGAATTTTTAGAAGAACTGTAAATATGACATATATATATATATATATATATATACTTATAAGTGCTTGTCGTTAAGATATGTCATGATACCCATTCCCACAGTAACAACTGCAGCAGCAGATATAAACGGAGCAATCACAACCGACCAATTTTGCTTTTGTTGAACCATCATTAATGGTGTTGTAGTCCGACTTTGTGATTGTACCGGGGTTTGAATAATACCTTTAAAATTCTCTGAAATTCGTGATCGGATTCGTAATGGTTCTCGGGCTTGTCTGAATCCCTCGGGAGTTAATGTATTGACCCTTGGAATATTATTATTTGTAACCACTACCGATCGTCCCCGATCCAACATATCATCGACAGTATCAGAATCCATTGTTGGATTAATAGTCATGCCTATACCTTCATTCTGTAGATCTTTAATCAACTTCTCCAGCGTAGCTGCATTATGTTCAGCTGCCTTTTCCGCCAGTTTAGCTCTTGATTCCCATTGCATCGCTTCTCTTCTGGCTTGATCCAATTGAGCAAACACGTCTGAATCATTACTCCTCCGTCGTTCATTTTCCATAAGTATAACTGAATCGGCAGCAGTACTGCTCTCTTCTAACGACACTGCTTCATCCTCTTCAGCCTGTAACTCCGAAATAGCTTCTTGTCGCTCGCGCTCGAGTTCACGTTTTGTAATCACCAATTCCGCTTCGGCATCTTCACGAGCTCGTGATTCATGTTCAAGTATTTTTTCTAAATCACGATGCTGTTTTGTGAGTTCAGCAAGTTCTGACTCGACAGATTTGAGTGAAACCGATAATTTAAGAATCTTTTGTTCCGAACTTTGTGATTCTACAACCGATGAATCTATTTCTTGTACCTGACTTGAAATATCTGCTGAATGTGCACTGTTGTCATCACCGGCCAGTTTTGCTCTTGATTGATCATATGCAATTCCGTGAAATATATCCATAGCTCGCTGAAGATCTGAAGCTTGTCCCTTTGCAAATTGAATTTCAGTAGTCAATTTTTTGATCACCATGTTTAATGAAATCGGTCCCTTTGAGTTACCAGGAAACATTCTGGAAATAATCCTTGGTTTTGCTCTCCCATCTTGAATCGATGCTAATTTCCCACTTGTGACTGGATCAATATCTGAATATGATAAACTAATTCCTCCATTGATCACATGTACATTTGATAACGGACCAATTTTGTCAATCCTGGCGGCTACTTTATTATGTACTACCGTTTTGGATTCTTCATTTGTGATATTTATTCCTAGTTCCAATACATCCCCGACTTTCAATTCATAAGGTTCACTTTCTTGATTTTCTGGCGATAATCTGGTGCCGTTTATAAATGTTCCGTTTGAACTTTTGATATCTCGGATCCATACTTGTCCGTTCTTAGGATCGGCCCAGATCTGTGCATGTTGACGACTGAGCACTCTTGAATCGAAATACCCATTATCAGCTGTTGGTTGTGTACGAGGGTTTGTCTGTCGTCCTAGTAGAAGCGTATGAGGGAAAAACGGCAACTGAATGCATTTTCGGCTGAAGGTGTCGTTGATCGGATCAAGCACAATATAAATCGGCTCTTGTAGTAGTGGATTCTTGACTGCTTGGATTTTATGCGATTCTACAATCAGTACAAACCCATTTTCAAATTTGAAGTCGTGCATACTTTTCTTTGATTTCCTGTCTGTAGCTATGGTAAGCAGAGATCATTTTTAAAAAAAAAAAAAAAAAAAAAAAATATAACACATACTCTCGTCAGTTGGCTTCCCAAACCCATTTGTCTTTGGCTGATCAATCTGATCACTAGTCTGGATAATCGTAGCAGTACTATCAGACTGAATACTAGAACTATCACTCGCTGTCTCGAGTCTTTCGTCTTCAGTTGTGGTCTTTAAAGGCGAGGACGACGACGACACTGCAGCAGTAGCCATCGCTCAGAAAGCGTATTCACAAAGTCGTAACACTCAATTCGATATAAGCGCATACGACCACCTCGGTCAGAGTAGTGTTAAACCGAGCGTATAATGCGAACCAATTGATCGTGCTTGCTGCATATGTATGCGATCTGTTCACGCGCGTGGGGACTGGATCAGGGCCGATGTCATTTACACAGCTGATGGGCGCACAAGGGCCTTGTACGGGGACGATATACAACGCAATAATGTGCGATCGTACAACTAACTTCGCACCGATGAGTTTAAGAATTCAAGTGCAGCTCTTCATTTTCTATAGTCATTGCTATATTCTCTGCTGGCTATTTGGTTTGCTTTACAACCAGTCATGTCTGTGCTCAAGGGCGGCTTTACGTGCCATCGATTTGATGTTATTATATATTATAAGAAACGTTACTTAAACGTACGGTATATTTACAACTAATAGCATTTGACTTCTACTCAGGTGTTTGCTGATCCTTGTGCAGGTCAGACCCAGAGTACAAATCACGGTAATACTGTACACGGACAGATGATTGGGCAACCATCTGTGTTCGGTAGAGCGAACCAAGACCGTCGTCTGATCTGATCACTGAAACCAAAAAGTTAGCAAAACAAAAAAAAAGAAAAAACTCATAAATAGCCAGAAACCAAAACAAAATATACCTGATCCGACCGACATGAACAGTCTACAAGTTAGCCATCGGGGTTTTCATTTCAAACCCAATATCCGCAAACTTACCCGAATGTAGTGGCAGATCCAAGCATAGTCTTGCCCAGACTTTGCATAAACCCATTTGGTCCAGGCCCATATCTAAGCAGTGTGAATCCACCAAACAGGAATCCGACGACTAAACCGACTGAAGTCTAGAATATACCGGTTAGTTGTATGAGAGATCCCGCCGGCATAACCTGGTTGCAACATACTCCCATCATCGCGCCCATCTTGAACTTGTCCCAAGCCGACGGCTGACCGTGGCCATAAACTGTTGGTGGTGGTGGCATTGATGATTGATATCTTATTGGTTTTCCAGTAAACTTGTTGAACGAACTCCGGGATTTGATGTCATGAGAGTTTTGTGCCATTGAGTGGTTCGAAATTTTAAGCCTGGGGTTGAGGTAGGGTTACCCCCCCCATTTATTTCATGACAGCTTTCCAAGGTGCTTGTACACCTGGGATTTAGCCCTTACCCGATCCAAGTCGTAAACAAAACCAACGAACGCGACGACCTTTTATTAGATTATCGACAATTTGGATATTTAGATTTCCCAAACATGAACTCAAGCTATAACTACAGTCTGCAGGGATGCGTGTCTTCTATGCGCATGAGCTTAGATTTGGTAGGTACCCTCCGACTTCACCGGGCGAAGTTCCTTGAACTAATCGCAGCTCTCATCATCGATTGGATCTCTTGATTCGGGGGTTAATGATATTGCAAGAATGAAGACTGTATTAAAGTCGAGCAGGGTACGTCATATAACGCCCACAAGCTTTTCTTTTGTTCTTATAATTTTTAATTCGAAGGTGTTTGAAGTAGTTCCACAATCGGAAGTGAATGCGATCAAGACATCACTTGCTGGCGAAGTCGAGCCTCAAATTATTGAATTACTTCGGAAAGCTGAGGGTGCACTTGCAAAGCTTGAGCGACGGCAGAAGAACTTGGTGTCGAAGGTAAGTTCGGCGGATAGGTTGTGTATGGTATGGGGGGGAGGGGGGTGCTGATGATAGGCTGAGTTACAACAGGTCAGGTTGCAACGACAACCGCCTTCACAGGTTGTTGAAGGTCGTGTGTTAAGTGGAAAAGATCTTGAGCAATGGAAAGTGGTACGTCAGAGAAAAGAGCGATTAGCATATACTCTGTCACGACTAGAAATGATGGCAAACCAAAAAGTAAGTGTCCAAATCATGTACTATTGAAGAGTTATGCTAACCACTGTTAGCAACGACAATTACGGACATTAGGATAAATTTTTTGATTTTAATATATTCATTTGATATTACTTCCAGTTCATAGCAATTTCAAGCTTACGCAGAGCTTGCCCCAAATTCAATTCCAAAACGTTGAGTTTCGACATCAATGCCATCAACCCTGGATCGAAGCTCTGGACGGTGATACGTTCGAGCGATTTGACGTATTGACCTTTATAGCTATACACATTCGATGGATCCTGCGACTTTCGTCTGCCGCCCAAAATTCCTGAAAACCATGACCTGGTACTTGCTGTCGACATTGTACTGATTTGACTATTGACAGTGCTAGTAGTACTAACGTTGGACATTGTGCGGGTGAGTTCGTTCGGAACCGGTGGACTCACAACCGATGCCGCCGTCGGAACTGAAGGATACCGCGACGATACCGAACCAGAATTTCCAGCCAATGTACCGGTAGTAATTGACTTATTACTGCTGCCAGCGCCCTGGAATATCGACGGTGCTCGTAATGATCGCACGGTGGAGGACGCGGTGCTGGATATCGATGCACCGCTAGACGACACCGGCGGTCGATCAATCGGTGCTAACGTACGTATATCAGCAATCACACCTGAATCTGACACTGTCAAATCCAATGCGACCGTGTCGGGTAAATCCGGATTGAACAAACCTGGTTCGATTGATGAATACGGGAATTGAAACGCCGAAGATACGTTGCGGATTGATAAGTTTGCGTATCTGATATTAGATAAAAGTTTTCGTAGCTGAGCAAGTACAAGCGCTGGCTCGACAAAGTCCATTTCTTTGATTATTCGTTGACCAACCGCAAGGAAGTTTGCACAATCGAATAGCTGCGCCAATGGATAAACTTTACCATCTGTAAGAGCAAAGTCCATAACTTGGCCCTTGTTCAGACTTGATAACTTCACATGTATGTCCTTTAATTAGTACATTCACTCCAAAAAAAAAAAAAAAGAAAAGCTATAATTCCACTGACTGCTTTGACAATATTAATTCCGACTCGAATAACAAATCCCTTTAGAGCCTCGGATCGATTTGACGACAGGACCAAGGTTGAACCCGGTTGGTCTGAGTTAAGTAACGACGAGCACTCTTCAAGTCCATCCAAAAGTGATTTTATTGTGGATGACAAATCATTCAACAGCCATGCTAACTCCAATATCTGTATTAATTAGTTGTGAGTGAACCGTGTTATCGATCGATTGAGCACTTACCGACACCTTATGCTCCTCGTTAAACGCTGTCGACGAGTCTTGGGTTGGATAAACTGCTGTAGTCATAATGTACTACACAAGCCAACCAAAACGGATTTTATCGTGTCGTTAGTGGTGGAGGTTTGGGAAGTATTTATATTGATTGACCAGTTTCGAATGTATAGTTATCGCGATATTAAGCGGTCACACGCCGCAGCAAAAGCATACATCATTCCAGAGCAACACTATCACTCCACATTTGCAACTTTAAAGAGATCAAGCTGATATAATGCGTCAATTAACTAGACCTGCGATACAAGTACTATCAAATCTATCTAACCATTCTTCACGACAGCTTTCATGGCTCTCACTTACATCACTGTATCCTGACTGGAGCACGACCAAGCAACAACAGGCATATCCTGAGCATGTACCAACCAACCTAGCACAAAAGCTTTTTTTAGCAGCCGGATCAGGAATATATTCATTTTTTGATCCAACCAGAGGTGATTTGATTGCATTGCTTGGTGAAACTACGGCAGTACCGTTTTTGATGCGACGACTACGAGATTCAATGTTGGCTGATCCGACTGGACGAAGGATCTTGCGAGATCGACCACGGATTACTTCAAAGTCTCTTGATATCGATAAACTTGCGGCAATGCCGGAGAATACGGTCGGAAGAGCATATGCAGATTGGTTGATCCGAGAGGGAGTGTCGCCTGATACCAGAGCCCAAGTAAGCCTATCAAGTCGCTATCAGGTGTAGTAGTAGTAGTAGTAGTAGTACTAACCGAATTACAAAGGTCCGGTATATTGACGACGAGGAATGTGCATATGTGATGCAACGATACCGTGAATGTCATGATTTTTACCATGCAATTACTGGATTACCTATTATAATCGAAGGAGAAATTGCGTTAAAAATGTTTGAATTCGCAAACACATTAATTCCAATGACTGGAATCGGTGCGATTCTAGCTCCAGCAAGATTAAAGCCTAAACAACGACAACGATTACGGACAATATATTTCCCGTGGGCGATTCGTAATGGAGTTAGTGCGAAACCACTTATAAATGTGTATTGGGAAGAAATTCTTGAACGAGATGCTGAACAAGTTCGGAATGAACTTGGGATTGAGAAACCACCAGATTTACGACAATTACGAAAGAAGAAGATCAGTAGCTTATAAGTTTATATATGTTTGTGCTAATTTACAAATCGAAATCATCCTCATCATCATCGTCATCCAAATTGAATCGTCGGGTTTGGTATACAATTTTAGTCTCATGTTCACGTCCTTCTTGTTTCGATATTTGATCTAATAAACTGATAAGTTCATCTTCATCAACTTTACTTTGAATCTGTCCAGTTCGAGCCATTTGAATTAATAAATCCTCAACGCTAACAATTTAGTTAGTTAGCACATCTTTATAGCAACAAAATTAAAACCTCATTTACCGTTTAGCTTTTTGAGCTTTTACTATTCTTATACGAGATAATCGTTCTCTTGCTGTCGGGGTCAAAATCTGAGCAATCTGGAAATCGTAAGTCATCTCATTTCAACACCCCTACCACTACTACATACCATAGCTGCACGGGCGTCATCTTCACCGGATCTAAAATAGTTAGCATTATCCTTCGATAATTTTTTTTTTTTTTTTTGGTAATAAATCAAATACATACTGTGCTTGTGCTGAACCACCGGCACTGCCATTTAAATTACTACCATTACCTGCCCCAGCACCACCACGCTGACGTTGCAATTCCGCAAGTCGAGCTTGTCTAATTGCTGCAAGTTCACTGTCGTCCATATCTAACAAATTCGGTCGAACTAATTCTGTCGACAATCGACTAATAGTTTATTAAATGCCAACTTTTTTCTGGTGGATTCAATTCGCAGCCGACGGGGCTCTACACACGTGATCTCTGCTGCTGCTGCTGCTGCTGTCCCCGCCCCAACCCTGATGGCAACTGAGTGGCCACATATGTCGTGGAGAAATCCTGAAACGGATTGTCTGTGGAACGATGCCAGGAATGCGACGTACGACCAGGGTGGGTATTTACAAGCGATTTATAAACATATCTAGTTTGGTGAATGATACCTGGATTTACTATTTGGCACTAGTTTTTTGTTGTTGGCAATTTTTGTTAGCACATAATATAAGTGCAGGGCCAAGTTCAACACCGGGTTGTATATCGCATTAATTCCCGGTCAAACGACCTATACTCTACATAAACGTCAAAATAGCGACCGGTATAATTTTACGACGGACGACGACAACATTCATCCACAATGATGATGAGTAGCACCACAACGACCTCGGGCGGATTTTCAACTACGACCAGGAGTTCGTCCGGGAGTACTAGCCATCACTCGTCAGCGTACAAGAACTTTATCTCTAGATTGACGCCTGCCACGAGTACATATCACACCGACCGAGTAGTAAATGGTTCCGAGAAAGCTCAGCAGCGGTCTTCGTCTGCGCCAAACTCACCTCCGATCACATCACCGGTATATAATTCGATAAGTGCCCAGAAGGAAGTTGAGGAATTGTCACTAGAAGTTGCGCAGCTTTCGACAAAGTTAATATTGGCGGTCGAGCGACAGGCTGAGTTAGAGGATAGTATGGCCGCAATGCGATACGATCTTACTCAGGCTCAACGACGAATATCTGAATTAGAAGAAAAAGATCGACAGCATGAGGAGATGATGGAGAACGGGTTGTTAGTACATAAACAGCAGGTCGAGACCGAGACCGGTGAACTTATGGGAAAATTGATGGATGAATCCAAGGCGCGGATAAAAGCAGAGTCGGATAAGCGGGCGATTGAACAGGAGGTTGAGGATTTGACCAGGTCATTGTTTGAAGAAGCGAATAAGATGGTTGCGTCTGAACGTATGCATGGTGCAGAACTTGAGCATCGGAATAAGCAGCTTGAAAATGTGATTACCGAGAAAGATAATTTGTTGACGTCAATGCAAGAGCAACTGAGTGCGTTAAAATTGGTTTTACAACAAGTTACGGACGAACAAGATGCTCGATCGTCATCGTCACCGGTGTCGTCATCAGTATCATTACAAACTGCAGACAACGATCACGACTCACGAACGACCGAAGACTCAAAAGAATAATGAAGAAGTGTATGATGATGAGGAGGAGGGCAGGATCGATATTAGATTGTTTATATGGGGGGGGAGGACGCCGGCGTTTTCATGTTTATATGGTTATCCATTAGTTAGTCCTATCCACAATGCATCAGCTCTTTTTAAGAGTACATATCGTCGAGAATGCCCGAAAAGAAAAAGCAATTGAAAACAAGTGCTAAAACAAAGTGCATGACATATTAAAACAAACGAAACAGAATTATTGTGACAAAGATACCGTTAACAAAAAAAATTAAATGCGGTGAATGCCCAAAACAACACTAAAAAAAAAAAAACATATTTTAATTGTTGGTTCTTTTTTTTTCATTCCTTCTTGATATCTACCATATCAGATTGAATCAAATTTGGATCAGCATTGGTAGAAGATGAAGATGATTCAGTAATGTCGTTGGATTCGATACCAGTAGCGACAACCGTGTCATTAACCAAATCATTTTTTGCTTCTAAATCATTTATTTCCAATTCCTTCTTGGCCTTTTCATCATTCTCGATCCATTTTTTGAGTTGTGGAACAAGTAATTGTGCGACCAAGATCTGTTCACCCTGATACAATACCAACGCGATCGATACCAATCCGACTTTTTCAGGTGAACCTTTGTATTGGGCATTAATAAGTGGCACACCAAGTGCGACAGTCTTGGCTGCACCGCAAAGCATAATCGAAACAGTATCTTTCTTGCTAAATCTGTATTTTTCAGACAGGAATGGTGGTCTGGCACAAACAAGGCAAATCACGGTGAAAAACAAGTAAAAACCCACGTTTAAAAAGCAAACCATAATCACTGAAGCATGGGTTACTTGTTCGAATGCACCAGATGCAAACGAGTTTGAGAATGAAGACCAAATAAGTAGCAATAGACAGAATGTACCGACTTTTGCTAGTCTGAATGTGTTGAGTGCCCATTTGACTTGGTTAGGAAAAAGAAACTGCAACACCTGACCGACAAACAATGGTACAAACAGCGACAGACCGAGTTGCATCATGACATGTCTATATAGGTCCGAGAGTGACATGTCGTTTGTAGGGTTACCGTAGGCAAAACCAGAGCCAGGACTAAGATACATTTGCACCAGCAACGGAGTAATAAACGCGCCCATGACATTACCAACCGAGACTTCGACCAGCGAAAGAGACTCGTTACCTTTGGCTAACCGGGTCATGACCACGTTTGAAGATACAGTGGTGGGAGTGCATCCGGTGATAATGATGCCAATTAGAATCCACTCTGAGATATTGGGGTTGTGTGCCCTTCTGATCGCAGACGTAAACCCGAATGCAATTGATGGAGTGATTAAGAAAGAAATAACTATCATTAGCAAAACTTGGGTTGCGATGTACTTAAATTGATGTGGTGTTTCGTACCTTGAGTAACAACGTGAGCTTGCCAGTGAGAAGCTTCGGTGACCAGCTTCTGTCGAGGAATATTCATTCCCGAAACCAAAAAAATGATTGCGACAGCAATATATTCAATTGAAATATCAGCTCGAATATGACCATGGTTCTTGGCCACATTGGGGAACTTGTATGCCAACGCCACAACTACACCCATACCGATGATGAACCACTGGTTCACAAACCACCAGAAAACTTTAAGAAACTTCTCCATCCCCGGAGACTTTTGCTTTGCCATTGTGAAGATATGCTAATAAAGTATTAAACAAGACCGAGGCGGCGAAACGGCGGACGGTGCTGGGATACAACGAAGCGAACAGCTAGCAATGGTAATAACTCTCGTCTATACTCTAAATCCCTTATGTTGTAGTCTAAAATGCAAATCTGATGCGACGAGTATAATACACAAAAAAAAAAAAGAAAAAACCAGACGCTGTGTAGACTGGAAAGAGCTCGAGATGAGTAGAAGGCAATAAAGTAGTGAGTGAGTGGGCAAGACGTAGAAAATATTCCCAACAATGGCTGAAACTTGGAAACGCGGTTGTCGATAACTTTACGGGTAGGAGCCGAAGCGGGTTTCCCGACAACGGTACAAACAAATTAAAAAAAAAAAAAAAAAAAAAAAAGGGAAAAAAGAGAGAGGAACAAGGCGAAGATATTAGCAGACAAAGAAAGCATCAGAAGAAAGGTAGTAAGGCTCATTAGACGTAGTTCTACGGCACAAGTTGTAGCATATCTGCTGCCAGCGTCCGGCGGCCACCACCGGGCAAAAACTTCAGAAGCCCAGCGATAAGCTGATAAGCAGTATAGCCAGAGCCCTGAGGGGCGACCGACTGACAGCCAGCCATACATACATACTGAGGCGGCACATATGCAATGGCAGCAGCATAGCATGCGATCACGACACCAACGACAGCAGTCACCAGACCAGAGTGTGAACAGTCGGCGTGGCTGCAATGGTGGTGGTGGTGGTGTGCCTGGCTGGCTGGCTGGCTGGCTGGGCGACCGGGTGACCGGATATCGCATGCACGATTGGCATCGACTCTCTCTAAAACAGAAGCAGTAATCGTGATATTCCTATTTAACTTTAACAATTGGCCCGGCCTGTTCTCCTCTCTCTTTCTCTCTCCCCCAGGTTTTTTTTTTTTTTTTTTTTATTTCCGATGGCGGTTCGGATGCAGGACTTGGCTTTGTATTTAACATATGGCTGCATTCCGCATTCGCCGGATGCGTGGCCAGGTGAAGAAGAACCGTAGTAATTAGCAGTTATCCGAAGTGGACGCATCGAACCAAGGAGCCACCCCCCGCACACACAAGTGTACATACAGACATTAATGTAGAATCAAAGACTCGGGGTTTATTGGAGAAGATTGTGCGAAGAGGGATATCAGTCGTTCGTTGCGGGTGCTGCTCCTCGGTCAGAACGAGAGACCCGCGCTGCAGACAACGACTCTTGGTTCATTGCTACGACCATCAACAGAGACCAGTGCTGGAATATGTTTTCGTTGTTTGATTGAAATTATATTATATTTACCTATTTAACCAATCGTGACCCCGCCCGTTCCAATTCCATTTTGTTTACGCAGACGCATCTGCACCCATATGCCTGACCGTGTCCAACACATCAGTTGCCGGGTTAGACGACGACGACGACTTCTTTTGGCGCTTTCGTAACACATTCTCAATAAACGCCTCACCGGCTTTGTATGATGACCGTACCAATGGTCCAGAAGCAACGTATAGAAACCCGAGTTCGAGTGCACGTACCCGCCATCGCTCAAATGCCTCCGGTGTAACATACTCGGCCACCTTCATGTGTCGTCTAGTCGGTCTCATGTATTGACCAAACGTCACCACGTCCACGTTAACCTTGCGCAATTCCTGTAGAGTCCGTTCAATCTGGTCCTCGGTCTCACCCAATCCCAGCATAATACTGGTCTTAGTAACCAACCCAGGCTTGGCTGCCTTTGCAGCCTCAAGCACCTTTAACGACTGCCTGAACGTGGCCCTGCGATCACGCACCATCGGCGTCAATTCCTCAACTGTCTCGACATTGTGCGCGTATACATCCATACCAGAATTAGCCATCAACCGAACCATGTCAAGGTCGCCTTGGAAATCACCAGTCAGACACTCTACCAGAATATGTGGTGCCTTGGCCTTAATCTTGACCACAGTCTCTGCAAAATGATGGGCACCGCTATCAGACAGATCGTCACGGTCAACCGTGGTCAATACAACGTATCCCAACCCCCACTGTGCAATCGCAGCTGCCGTATTCTCCGGTTCATGCGGATCAAGAGGACCAGGATTTCGGTTGGTCTTAACGCTGCAGAACCGACATCCACGGGTACATGTATCACCCATGAGCATGACAGTGGCTGTCGCCTGCGACTTGTCACTACCACCCCAACATTCTCCAATATTTGGGCATCTTGCCTCCTCGCAAACTGGGCCCACATTAGTCATCTCAATATCAACACACCAACAAGTTGTTTGAACCTACCTGTGTGCAAGTTCAATCCTCGCAAGTCCTCTTTAATCTTTGTAAAATTTGTACCCATTGGAATATCAGTCTTGAGCCAACTAGGCAATCTCACAACTTCTTTCTTCATCCTTGCTACACTACTCTGTTCGTCGGCGATTATATCGTCCTTGTCGACGCCTTGTCGAAGAAAATCATCAAACGAAGGTCCGGCGTTCAACTTATTTGTAAAAGCAGTCCGCTGTCGTCTGGTAATCCCCGGTTTACCATTAATCTGTTCATTTTCAACCGCAACTGCATGTGTAGGCTTGGTCGATGTCGCCATCCGTGCGACAGGTCTAGCCAATTGCGTCCGCTGACCAAGTTGGACCACGCTGTGAACCAGTCGCTGCATTATATATATATATATATATATACAAATATACGCCTAAACAAAAAAAAGAACAATCGACTGCTCTAGGTGAACACCGTGCGGTCTGCCGGTGGGTATTGCTCGTCAACTTTTGTAACTCTGTGCTTTCATCAGCTCGTAGCAACCGTTTCCTGTTGGTCCGAACCGCGAGTCTCGGTGACTGTACAACACCCTTGAATGCGTGAACATAAAGCCCTAACACCCTGGCAATCAATTTATACAACGAGGGCAAGGGGTCCATTGCGGCGCACCGCATCATCGCGTCCGACGGACGCGTCTGACGCGTGGTAACTCTTACTTAAATCTTTTTATTGTTGTAGAAATTTGCGCCACTCCCGCAATTCTTGTACAGAAGTCGGTAAATATCCTAATTCAAAACTTATATCCGCCACTACTCAGACTCTGGATCTTCATTCCCGCAATGTAGACCACAGTTCCATTTCCAACCGTTCAACCGGAAACGGTCCGTCCAGAATATCTTGTAACTGTAATCACTATTCGTGATTAAACAAAGGCTCCCCAGTTTCCTTTATACTCTTAAGAATATATTGTCTGAAGTGCTCCGCAAATATCAAGAGTCCTTCCGTCTATCTCCACGTCATCAGCAACAAGTGAAATCTTTTAAATACGTTAGCAAAGCATGCGTTATATCTATGTAATGAACCGCAATACCACTTACATCCGGGTTTACCGACATCGAGTAATTGTCAAATAGCTGACGTATGTCACTCCGGAAAAGAAATCCATTTTGAATAGAGTCGATTGTTTTAGGCCCTGAGTCTGCGTTGGCCACCTATTGGCTGAAATTGTTTTCAACCCAGTAATATTCTTTAACCAGAGGGAATATATGACTGCAAGCAACCTAGTCCAGTTATACCTAGGCTGCTAGATGAGAGAGACTATTTCTGTGTCCAGACAAAACACATTTTTCATCTTTAGCTCCGTATTGCCTTTGCGAATTTTATAAAATAGCACATTACTATTAAACGCATCAATACGAGACCTGAGATCCTCGATGTAAAAAAAAAAAAGAAAAAAAGAAAAAAGACACAATAGATGTCAGATTCGCGATGCTACATATATAGGAAATAATAAGCCACGCTACCTGGGCTGGGTGTATGCCACATCGGGGCTTTTGGATATTGTGAAAGTTCTTCAATTCTCAAGAAATGCGTAATGATTTATTGACTTTAATAGCTAGGGACACAGTTTCACTCTATAGTACGGTCTGCAAAATTCGAAAATAAGCGTAATTGTTAAGGTCCAAACCATCGTCGGTTGTCGTGTCAGAGGCGAAGCTCTCTAACGGGATTCCTATTGCTTAGGTATGATCTCCATTTATTGCTGGTGCTGAGCCGAAGCCCAAGCCCTCTAAGATATATTACATTGTTAAGGGCTCCCTCTATCCTTTATATACTTATTCTTCTGGACGGGCCCTAACCCGTCACAGTCCCTCTTGAAAGAAGAGGCGGTCCCCTCGCCGTCAAGATAAGTAGAAATGAAACAATACACAGAAGTTCGTACATATAACTGAAAATATTAAATCAAGGAAACCGAAGAACCTGAAACACCAAAGTAAAGGAGAAAACCATAGCAAAGAAAGTCGATTGAACAGGGAGAAAGGGCTGTATGGCTAGCCGTCGCGACGGCTGCGAAAAATTTGCTCTGAGGTCCCCAACTCAGGCGGCAAGAGTGCTCCAAGCTCTTGGATAGAAAGAAAGCCGAATAAAATCACCTGTTCAAAAGAAACCGTAGGAAGGATTGTAGAAAAAAGTGTGTAAAACGTTGCCAGCTGTTCGTGGAAGTTAGGTAATTACTGCACTGTTCTAGTCGCGTAAACGAAAACGAAAGCTGACGAAGGCAAGTATCTCTGTGTGGAGAAAGCTCGAATGCCGGGTTGTCACCATGTCGTGTCAATTGTGACGGGCTAGGGCCCCGTCCAGAAGAATAAGTATATAAAGGATAGAGGGAGCCCTTAACAATGTAATATATCTTAGAGGGCTTGGGCTTCGGCCCAGCACCAACAATAAATGGAGATTATACCTAAGCAATAGGAATCCCGTTAGAGGGCTTCGCCTCTGACACGACATGGTGACAACACTGGGTCGAACCCAGGCCTCCGAAGAGATGAAATTTAGACAATAGCTTATGAGCCTTCGCTTCCTTTGCACAACGCCAAAGTCGCTTCTTTCTTTCTTTCATTGATCTGCCTGATGCCACCGAGAACACGCTCAGGTACTTCGCCCACTCGGGCTCCGGACACTACACCAACGTCCAAGCCCGTACCAACTGCTTCCGACAAAGACTATCGACGACATTGTCATCTGCGGCCGTCTCATCTCGCCGTCGTCGATTGCCACCGACTCGGCTCGTTTATTGCTTCGCTCTTCTGAGCTCTCTGAGGATCGCCGAGAACAAGGCCAGATCATGCTCCTATTGACCAATGTCAAGCTTCCTCGTTTACTACGGGACTTTTCAAACATTGAGTCTTGGCTTGAGGCACCGACCGATGCCCTCACGATATCTCTTACGAGCTGTGTATTTGCCTCGGGTTTTACCACCGCATTGACTCGGGATTACGATCACTTGTCGTTTCCTCAACGAGTCCATCAGTTGTGGCTGACAAAACTTCGTCAGTCGACTTCGTTCGATTCGGCCCGTTCTCAGTCCTCTCCTGTGGCATTCTTGCGTCGGATTCTTCAACAGGCCGTCGATCAATCCGCTTATGCGCCGTTGGATCTGTACTCCGACTTAGTGGAATTCCAACTCGACCGTACTCGCCTCTTGGATTCGCTATCCAAACTCGAGGATATGCGTGACCGGTTACTGTCGTCACATTCCACCTTTCACTTGACTGACGATTCGTGGCACGGACTTCTCTGGACTAAGCTCCGCCGTGCTGATCCTGAACTCGCCGCTGTGTACGCTCATGACTACCCATCTGGGCTCACTTTGGAAGAGCCCTTATGTCATGTCAGAGGCGAAGCCCTCTAACGGGATTCCTATTGCTTAAGTATAATCTCCATTTATTGTTGGTGCTGGGCCGAAGCCCAAGCCCTCTAAGATATATTACATTGTTAAGGGCTCCCTCTATCCTTTATATACTTATTCTTCTGGACGGGGCCCTAACCCGTTACATCGGTTCAGTCACGTGAATTTATGCCCCATGCATCGCGGCTTTTTCTTTTTTTGCCGTGATAGGCAACTGTTGTTCCCCATTACAATCAACGCTATATCGAAGATCATCAAGGACGTGCGATTGGTATGAACTGCGACGAAGAAGAAGGAGTACCGTTGACGTCGATCAGGGCGGTGAGCGAGTCTCCGTCTACTCCTCAGCGAGTGTATGACGTCGAAGGACCGCTACCGAGTCCATTATCGCGACCGATAACCCTGTTCAAGCAGTTGCCGGAGCAATACAATTCACCGACGACATCGACAATACGGATCGAACCAGATACTGAGACTTTGTTTCCTACTGTGCAGCCAAGCCGAGTATTTAATGCATTGGAATGGATTAAGGACGCTATTAATGACAAAGAGGGATTCACAAGACCGCTGAAGAGCGCAATCACCTATATGCTTGCATCGCTGACCGTATTATGGCCTCCGTTCTCGCGTGGATTAGGCACCGGAGATGGTAAACATCTTGCTGCAACTGTGACCGTATACTTTCATGCATCAAGATCAGTCGGGAGTATGATTGAGGCTACAGTACTGGCTGAGCTTGCGGTGCTTTACGCCGCTTTATTGTCGTTCATGACAATGCATACAGCGGCGTATTTTGATGGGTTGAATTTGATTGAAGTTGGGCACGCGATTGTGTTGGTGGTGTTTTGTGCTGGTGGATTAGGAAGTATTGCATTCTACAAGCAGAAGATTGGAAGACCTACGTTCAATACCGCATGCTCACTTGCGTCGGTCGCGTTTTCGACAATATTAATTCACGAGGGAACAGTTCAGAACGGCCAGGTTGAGTATCACAAGCTAAGGCAAACATTTGTGACTGTGAATATTGGAATGATTATTGCTCCTGCTGTATGTTTTTTGGTATTCCCGTATTCAGCTACTGCTAGTCTTATGCAGGCATCTAATAATGTCATGCGAGAATATTCCAAGGTTTTGAGTGTGGTTATGGATAGTTTTATTACCGACACTGATATTTCTACTACAGAGACTGAGATGCATATGAAGCAGATCCGAGAGCTGGTGTCGTCTACTGATACGCTCTTACACGAATCAAAATTCGAACATTACGCTTATGGGACCGTACAGGAACACAACCTTCAACGTAATCTTACCGAAGCTATCCAATCTGTGATGCATGCTATCGGTGGGTTGAAAGGTGCTCAAATGATGAAATGGCGGGTTGGAAAGTCAAGTAAACCTGATGAGTTTGGACCTAGTTCGGAATTATTTGATGTGTTTATAAATTCCCATGGGTTGCAAATGGTAAGTCTCCTTGATCCGAGGATGTTGACGAAATTTCTAATGTCTAGGCTGAGCTTGCACTTACTTTGAAAACTTTGTTAAATATGATACCTTATCTTGACGCCAAGTTTTTATCCGGTGTGAGGTACGATCCGGAATGGAAACAAGCGCTTACGAATGCATGTACCCAATACCGTACTCAGCGCACAAACGTACTGACTGAAATGCATAAAACTGTATTTAAATCGACTGATGAGAATTTGATTGTACATCTACAACAAGTTGTTACTACATGTGGGCAGTTTTCACAGGGACTTTTACATGTTGCTGAAGCTGTGGTGACTGTACTTGACAGATTGGAGGAATATGAATTGTATTTGAGTCATGGCCGAGTACGGAATTACCAATGGATCGCATTTTGGAAGCGTGAATTAACACCATTGATACAGCCAACTTCGTCCAAATTTGTGAGCGAAGATCTTGCAGATTTGAAATTCATGGATCAATCACCACGACTATCATTTCGTATTTGGCGCGCGACACATTTTTTTCGAAAAGATGAGGTCAGATATGGTATTAAAGTAGGACTTGGAGCGATGATATTTACATTACCTGCATTTATGGACGATACAGCTAGTTTGTTTCGACATTATCGTGCAGAATGGGGATTAGTTTCGTTTGTGATTGTGATGAATATTTCAATCGGAGCCACAATTTCGTCAGGTGTGTTCCGAGTCTTGGGCACGGTTATTGGTACATCATGCGCTATTATCGCATGGACTATTTTTAAAGGATCAGGCGTGTTGTTTGGGTTGGTATGTTTTGCGATTGCGTTCCCATGTTTTAAAATGATTCTCAATACCAAATCGCGATTCAGTGTGTTTGGAAGATTCATTCTGTTGACATTCAATCTCACAGCATTATACTCATACTCGCTTGCGTTGAACGATACTGATGATCAAGACGATGATGACGAAGGTGGTCCGGATCCGATTGTGTTTGAGATTGCGTTCCATCGATTAGTTTCCGTTACTGCTGGTGTTGTTTGGGGTATATTTGTGAGCGTATATATATGGCCAACCTCAGCCCGGATGCAACTTAAGCGGAAATTGGGATTGTTGTGGTTACGTATGGGAATGTTATGGAAGTGTGATCCAGTAACAAGTCGTGAGGAAGAGGTTGTGGTAGCAGATATGGTACGAACGTTGATTACATGTCGAACACTGGTCGGACTTGCAACTGCTGAGATTAGACTTCGAGGGAAATTCCAAAGCGAAAAGTATAGTCAACTTATATCAGTGACCCAAGATATGCTTGATGCCTATCAAACATTAACCCCGACGACAGCAAGTACATCTGGAGTTATCGCGACAACTACATTCGAACGAAACGAATTAAACGACAGAATATTAGTAATTCATTATATTCTCGCATGTGGATTAAGACTTGGCATACCTATTCCCGAACACTTGCCTACAACAACCTACGCCCGATCACAGTTGGTATCAAGAGTAGCAAAGTGTGGTCAAGATGATGATGAAGTTATTGTGTTGTATAGGTTTGTGTTGGCTGCTAGTGTAGTAGCTGATGGACTTTTGGAGATATTGCAAATAGTTCATGGGCTGTATGGTGTTATTCAGCAAGATGGTTTGCATTTGGTGTAGGTTTTGGAATTTTGGCATTATGTACATTTATGAATTATGACAAGTATTGGTTGAGAAGTTGAACATAAAAATAAGGTCGGACCCGACATTGTCAGGGGTTGCAAGGCGCGGATTTCGAAGTTGAACATGTAGATAACCTTACAAGAAACCACCAAGAGATTGCAGATTGAGGGTAGGTAAAGTAAATTTAATTGTGAGGATTAAATAACTTTTGAGCTATTGTAATGGTAAGCAAAGCATTGAGTTTGCTAGTGCTGATTGCACTATTTGTCGGTAGAGTAATTGGATTCGACGACTTTGATGATTTTGAATTCGACAATTCAGATGACTCGATAATTTTCACACCAGATTCAGAGTCGGTTAAAATTTTACTGAGTGAACATGCACGAGCCACAAATGAAAGTTTAAAATGGGGTCCATATAGGCCTAATTTATATGTTGGAATCCGACCGCGTGGGCTGGCGGATACATTTTTAAGTGGATTGATGTGGTATAATGTTGATGATTACAAACCAGTTTCACAAATCCGACACACCTGTGAACAAGGAGATGATATTGAAGGGTATTCATGGGATATTTATGATCCTCGGATTGGTGGACGACAGGTTATTAGGGACAATACTCATGGAATTGATTTATATACTGATTTTGTTAAAACTGGGAATAATTGGGGATTACGAGTGCATGGTATACCAAGACATGGCAAAAATGATGTACAGACTGCGATGGTTTTTTATTATGGTCTTGGTGGGATGATGGCTAGGAATGAATTGGAAAATAAGTTTAGTGGTCATGGATATAATGATGATGTGAGTTGGCATGGATTTAATCCCGATATCGGATCATTTCGAGTCACAGTAACCCGAGGACGATCAGATATAAATCGTGCACCGGGGAATGATCATCCGGTTGGATTACAATATCCTGCAGAGTTTACACATACGACGGCTGTGAATGTAGGATCGATGCATTTATGGCGAGCCAAGGAGATTTATGGACAGATGCTTGATAAACAGATCAAAACTATTCAGGAATCGTATGCAATGGCGATGCCTGGTGCTCAACATTTATTTCAAATCCGAGATCGTCCTGAAGATGGGAACTTGGTTTATGTGCAACGGAATTTTAAGGGGGAGTTTGAGTTTGATGTGTTGTTTGAACAAGATGGTGGTGATGAAATCACATGTAAGTATTATTTGTGGATCAAAGGAAATCGTCTAACTTGTTGTAGCTGAGAAACTTACAAGGTTGTTGGATGAGGCAATCGATAGGTTTGATAACCGATTTAAACAAACATTTACGCCGACCGAGCCATTTACGGCCCCAGAATATATTAATTTTGGCAAGTCATTAATTTCCAATTTGATGGGTGGGATTGGATATTTTTATGGTAAATCGATTGTTGACAAATCTGATTCTGCTTATGATGACGAAGAAGACGAGATGTTTTGGATCAATAAGGGGCCAGAATCAGCTCAAGAAACTGACGATCCAGCTGAATTATTTTCAGCAGTTCCGTCAAGATCTTTTTTTCCTCGAGGTTTTTATTGGGATGAAGGATTTCATCTTGTACCGATTATCGAATGGGATCCAGATTTAGGATTTGAGATTATTAAAAGTTGGTTTAATTTGATGGATGAAGATGGATGGATCGCACGTGAACAGATCTTGGGTGAAGAAGCTAGATCTAAGGTTCCACCGGAGTTTAGAACTCAGTATCCGATGCATGCGAATCCGCCTACATTAGTATTTGCGATTGCTCAACTTGTCGAGACTGTTGAGAAGGGTTTGAAGGTAGGCGGCAGTGATGACCAACAGGTATTTGATGGACTTGATGATCATGATTTACTTCGAACTGCGCATTTAAAATCACCTGAACTAGCCAGGTCTACATTGAAACAGATATATTCTAAACTTGCAAAGCACTTTGCATGGTTTCGTCAAACCCAGTCAGCTGACATTCGAACCTGGTCTGACGAAGACACAATCGTGCCTTCATGGACAGAGGGATATCGGTGGCGAGGACGAACTCCGAATCATTGTTTAGCTTCGGGATTAGACGATTACCCACGACCAATGCCACCGCATCCAGCCGAGATGCATGTTGATTTATTAGCATGGGCAGGTGAGATGGCAAACGCATTACAAAAGATTGCCATATTTGTGGATGCGCCCCAGAGTGAAGTTGAAAAGTATCGTAAGATTCACGAGGATATTAAACAGAATCTGGATGGACTACATTGGAGTGAACATGACAAGGCGTATTGCGATTTGGGATGGAATCCTGAGTTGGATAAACGGGTTCATCAATGTCACATTGGGTATGTTACCTTTCTTCCGTTTGCACTTGGACTAGTCCCGGTTGAGAAGGTTGGATACATTGTGGAGTCATTGCGAGATCAAGATGGGGTGTGGAGTGAATACGGGATCCGAAGTCTGAGTAAACGTGATGCAGTGTTTGGTCAAGGTGAGAATTACTGGCGTGGATCGATTTGGATAAACATGAACTACCTGTACCTACGAAGCTTATCACGATACTACAACTTGTTGAACGACAACAAAGTTCGAGATCTGATTGGGGATACATATTCCAAATTGCGGGTGAATGTGGTCAATACAGTGTATGGTGAATGGGCCCGGACTGGATTTGCATGGGAACAGTATGATCAAATCGATGGCAAGGGAAAGGGAGTCAAGCACTTTCTAGGTTGGACTTCGTTGGTTAGTGTGATTATGAATATGCCCGAAACGCTATAGAAAAAAAAAGCCAAAACCAAAAAATATTATAGTCAACTACAGTAATAAGAGAAAATGACGCATGCAAATACATAATACATACACAAGAACACACTCACGCTTGAAAGTTGGATTGCAGTTATTAATGTATAGTTAATATTACCCGTGACTTAACCTGGGGGGGGGGTTGCGAGCTCTTGCGCTTCCGCATTAGGCAGTGCACCCTCGCCGGAGTCACGCGGGGGGGCCCACAAGGGTGTGGTACTGCTATAGTGACAGTCGCTGCTGCCCAGGGCTAGGGCACGACGATCGCGGCGTCGACCCACATGACCAGCGACCGACTCAGGGTCTGGGTCTGGACAGTAACCGTCACTGTCAGCAACTGATTTACTAACTTGACTAGTTAACTATATTAGGTAAACTACATAATTACGTATTAGCTAACAAGCCAAAACTTGACCAAAGAGTCGGGTCACGTTTGCGTCGTTGCGTACAAACCCCGTTGGTTGGTGCGTGTGTGTTGTACTGTAGTGTGTTTAGGGTTGGCCCCTCTCGCTCGCTCTGCTCCGCTCTTGGACAAAGACAGCCCAGGACTCGCTGGGGGGCGGGCTGTAGGGCGTCCGTCAGTCGGTTGATTGACGTTCCAGCGATCTCTTGTTCTTGGTCGCATTTCGTCCCTTTAACTTGGTCTGGTTTAGGTGGTGGTATAGTTATTGTTCTTATTGTTATTATTGATTCTTTCTTAGTCGCGTTGTCTGTCTGCATTATTTGACACTCCCCTATCACTTCATCTTCACAATCCCCCCCCCCCTCCGCAAACCGATCAGATTTATCAGTTCTTCTCTTTGGTTGATAACCTATTGGCGTTTCTTTTTTTGAATTGTTATACATCAGATTCTTTATCAACAACTCACTTTTAAACTCCTCTGTTCTTTGTTGTCGTCATCATGTCATTTGGATTGGCTAGTACCCGATCAGGTGGTAAGCAAACAAACAAACAATAACAGTAACCTTTGTCAATCTCAATTGTTAACATTTTCGTTCGTTTTTTTTCTTTTTTTTTTTTTAGATCTGATTCGTGAAAAAGTACACGATGGAAGAACTGGTGAGATCAAAGAATTGTCTTACACCGAATGTAAAATGGTTGGAAATGGCTCATTTGGGGTCGTGTTTCAAACTAAATTATCTCCATCTGGGCAAGAAGTTGCAATCAAACGAGTTTTACAAGATAAAAGATTCAAGGTATAGATAACTCATATAGACTAAATTTGTGTTTTATCTAACCTGATATAGAATCGTGAATTACAAATTATGCGATTAGTAAGGCATCCTAATGTGGTCGATCTTATTGCATTCTTCTATTCATCTAATAATGACTTGGTAAGTGGCTCATTTTGTTTTTTTTTTCTTTCTTTTTTTTTTTTTTTTCCTTATTTCTTTTCTAATGTTTCGTTTTTTAGAAAGAGGATGTTTATCTAAATCTTATCCTCGAATTCGTTCCAGAAACTGTATATCGAGCAAGTCGTCATTTTGCAAAATTAAAAACAACCATGCCAATATTGGAAATCAAACTATACATCTATCAATTGTTTCGATCGCTTGCATATATTCATTCTCAAGGAATTTGTCATCGTGACATTAAACCTCAAAATTTACTTATGGATCCAAAAACTGGAATCCTTAAATTATGTGATTTCGGTTCTGCAAAGATTTTGGTTGCTGGTGAACCAAACGTGTCGTATATTTGTTCACGTTACTATCGTGCGCCTGAACTTATATTCGGAGCTACGAATTATACTACAAAGATTGATGTATGGTCAACCGGTTGTGTAATGGCTGAACTAATGCTCGGACAACCATTGTTTCCTGGTGAATCCGGTATCGATCAATTGGTAGAAATCATCAAAGTTTTAGGTACCCCGACTCGAGAACAAATCAAGACGATGAATCCAAACTATATGGAACATAAATTCCCTCAAATTCGACCTCATCCATTCTCAAAAGTATTTCGGAAAGGTCCACCAGAAGCAATCGATTTGATCTCACGATTATTGGAATATAATCCAAATCAACGTCTATCAGCAATCGAAGCAATGACTCATCCATTTTTTGATGAATTACGAGATCAATTTACTA
Source organism: Myxozyma lipomycoides (assembly GCA_030564125.1). NCBI lineage: Eukaryota > Fungi > Ascomycota > Lipomycetes > Lipomycetales > Lipomycetaceae > Myxozyma > Myxozyma lipomycoides. Next base: position 55,946 of record JAJLTW010000006.1, read on the forward strand.
AATTACCTGATTCAAGGCATCCAACCAATCCTCCACGAGATTTACCACCATTATTCGATTTTAGTCAACATGAATTATCAATCGCGCCGGAACTTAATCATAAGCTTGTTCCTGATCATGCAAGACAACAAATTTTAGCATCTGGTATCGATTTGGATAATTTTACCCCATTATCTCCTGAACAGATGAGAGTTCATCTAGAGTAGATTAACCTACTTGTTTGTGTTTTTTTTTTTTTTTTTTAATCGTTCGCTTGTAATTATTATGTCCCCTTTAAAAGGATGGCTTGTTGTTAATGTACTGTTTTGTTTTGATTGCTTTCTTGCTTTTTTTTTGAGCAAAAAAAAAATAATGTAACTAATTGTTTAAACTATTTTAATTGATTATTACGTGATGAAGGGAAGAAACAAATAAAAAAAAAAATAAAGAAATACTATATTTACAATACTTCGCAAATCATCTAACTATAACGAATAAAACCAAATAAAGCAATAAAAAAAAAAGTAGAATGAAGACTATTTATGTAGTTTAAACGATAGGTAAAGGTTGAATTATCAAAAAAAATTTGATTAAATTACTGAGGAGGATCAGCCATAATTGCTCTTGCAGCATCACGATCACCAGATGATAATACTGAAAATTTATCAGCAACTTGAGCAGTTTGATCTTCAACTTGAAAATTCAAACCAATTTTGACAGCATTTTTAGCTTGATCTAATTCGGATGATACCACAAATTTAGCATTTGGTAATACCAATTTTTCTGCAACCAAACTTATTTTACCGGATGATTCTAACATTGCTCGAAGTGAACCGGTTGGAAAATCTTGTTTAAATCCGATCGAGGTTGTACCACCTGGTTGAGAACCAATTCCAAACATTGCAGCTTGACGAGCTTTTAAACCAAAGATATCTAATTCGACCGATGCTGCTGCCGCAAGTGTTTCATTGATCTTGTGGTAATATGTACCAGAAACTAAACCTAATGCTGGTTGAATCTGACCGGATGAGATCCATGATGGAGTCACATATCGACTCGCGATTGAGAATGATGCTTGTGCAGGTTCAGAACCTTGTGAACGTTCCCATTGACCTAATAAACCCAACGCAAGCTTTTGAGTTATACTCTGAGCAAATGCGAATTCAAATCCACCAGTAAGTTTAGAATCAACCGGAGATGGATTACGTGCACGTAAGGTCAAACCATAATCCGATCCATTGATATCGGTTTCAAAGATCGCATTCGCACCTTGATCTGATATATGAGATTGTAATCGACCGATGATTGATGATGAGATTCGTTGAGCGATATGTGCTGACGCATCTAAATTCGAATCAAGTCCGGCTCGAATAAATGTATTATCGGTTCCCCAGATTGATACAAGGTTGTAAGGCGAATCTCGTTGTCCTCCGATTACAAACGATTGAGTGATATTAAACATTGGTTTAAGTGCAACTGATTTATTATAATCCGCTCGAAGTCCCTGACTCATATAAAGAGTTGGAAAAACTTCTCGTTCGACTTCAGCTGTAAAATCTTCATATTTGGCTGGTTTTGGAAGTCCTCGTTTTGATCGAATATCGATCGCGGTATTATAAAATGATAAAAAATGAGATACTCCTGGTGTATTTGCAATCTTTGATGCAAGCGTAGGAGGAAACTCATTATTGATTAATTCCTTCGTACGAAGTTCTTCACGAATATCACTTGGTGTTGCCATGTCTGTTGATTGGTTTTTATTCCGATGGTTGGTATTAATCCCCGAAACTTTGAGTCTGTAAAATACAATTTCCGTTCCAATTCGTCGTTCAAACAACAAAATTCCCAAAAAAATCCGAAAAAGGAAATTATCTTTTCACCGGATTTTAAAATTCGTAATGTCTGTCCAAAACAAATGTCGATCTTGTAAATCCAAAGTTTTTCCCGACAGGGCAAAAAAAAAAAAAAAATGTTTTTGGCTTCTCGTTCTCCTCCCGACGCGGTTGCCCCAAAACCACCTACAAAACCCTCAAACGTTTGGAATTGTCGCTAAGTTTACATCGTACTGGTTCTGCAATTTTACGATTGATATAGTTTAGTTATTTAAAAATAAAAACTGTATTATCAAAAAAAACAACAAGACAACCAGCCCCTCCCCCAAAATAGTTATTAGTTATACATCAAGTTCTAAAACCTCATACCATACCAAAACCCAAAAAAAAAATACAGTAAAACTCCGGTCAAAGTCATTTCACTCGAATGAATTTTGTTGTTTTGAAAAAGTAATTTTCTTAGGTGATGAAGATATTTTTGATGAAGATGTAAAAAATGAAATCCATTTTGGTTTTGGTTTTGTTGACTTGATTCCATCAATGTAAATCAACTTCGCATCGCCGTTATTCCTGTTTGGAGTAATAGTGTCGACCTCTTGATTATCAAATAATGACTTTGCAGATGGCTTGGTAGAGGAATTTCGACCGAATGTATTTCGAAGCGATCTCATAACTTTGGACAATGTTCCCAACGGTTTAGCTTGGTCTTCAGCAAACACATTCACAAAATCACTTGAATCCAACCATTCCTTATTTCTTAAAATTGATTTATTACCCGCCACTGTCGTTTCAGAATCTGCAGATAAAGGTGGTGGTTGATCTTGTTTCCATGTTCCTGCTTTATACTTCTCGATAAACATATCAACTCCAATAATACTCGGTGCTTGATTAGATTCAAACTCAATTAAATCCTCATCTGAACTAAAATGTACTCGTGACCGTAAAGACGATGTCGAACCTGATCGTTCACGGGTAGTAATCATCGGAACGATTAATCGACCTGACCTAACCGGCTCAACTGACGATGAAATAATATCAGTGTTTATCCTTAACGCCATCAGATTTTGCAACCTCGGTTTGGTTTTGGGTTTGGTTTTGGGTTTGTGTCTGATACAACTATGATGATCACCACTCCTACCAGGTTTACTATAAGTTCCAGACCACGTTGGTTCTAAAGCTGAAGCAAGTTTTGAATCAATCGAAATACAAGACCGTGCGTCGTCGTCATCGTCAATTGATTCATATCCTTCACGACTAAGAAGTGCAGTCTTATCCTTACACTTGCGCAAACTTGAAAATAAAGTAAACCCCATGTCTCGATTCTGGTGTTTGGGTTGTTGTAAGGTTATCTCAATCACTGAATATAGTCCGGAATCCGCTCCGGGACAAACGTCTGGTTATTTATAATTTTCCAAGATACAAGGAATTCGGGTATTACAAGGTATCCTCTCCTAATCACGCTCTATTCATGCTAAAGGTATTTGAAATTTTGTATGCTTGGCCTGAATCGTTCAATTCGGACTGGCAAAAATTCGCATTGGGGAGCGTGCCTAGCTGTGTTAACAATTACCACGTGACCGGTTTGGTCCCACACATATTAAATTATCCAATGGTCATAGGCATAGAAATACAAGTCGCTATTTGAAAAAAAGTATAATGCAATGCTTAGTATAAACGCCAATAACCAGTAATATATACAGAATCCCAATTTCGCCGGACTAAGCTAATGGATTAGCATGGATCGTGATAGATTTTAAATAAACCGGTTCAATTGGTCGATTTTTTTTGTCGACTGGTAAATTCTCAAGTTCATCTAACGTAGAATCTGCTCCATATATCACTTTGCCAAATACAGTGTATTTCCCATCAAGATGAACTTGTTTCTCGTAGGTCTAGTAGGCGAGTGAGTGATATATCTATATTTTGCACACACCCCCCCCCCAAAAAAAACTCAACTTACAATGAAGAATTGGCTACCGTTTGTATTCGGACCTGCGTTTGCCATTGATACTATACCCTAGCATAATCAGCATGTCAAGATTTAATGTCTAGTTGGTAACAAACATACTCTTGCGTTATGTCGTAAAGTTGGCTTGATCTCGTCCTCAAATTTACCTCCCCAGATTGATTCACCACCTTTTCCAGTTCCGGTCGGATCACCCATTTGAACCATAAATCCTAAAAAACCCAATAAGCCTCTTCCAAATCTTGTTTGTAAAGTTCTTATTTTACCTTTAATATTCCGATGGATTTTGCTGTTATTGTAGTACCCTGATGCACAATGAGCAAGAAAGTTCTAACTGGTAAGCGAATGATTTTGTGGGTTCAAGTTTAAAATAAAAATTACCTCGGCTGTTTTAGGTACAGCTTCACAAAATATTTCAATTTTGATATCGCCTAAATCTGTATGTAGCTATATGATTAGTTTTAATAACGACAAATGGAGTGACGTCCCCCAAAGTTGAGAATGACCAGAAAACCAGTTTCTTAGAAGGTACTTACTGTAACTGACATTATAGACCAGATTAATGCAACAAGCAATGATGCCAAAATGTTATACGTGTTTTAGTTGTTTTGAGTTTTTTCAAATTGTTGAATATGACGGCGTTGGGAGTTTACAAAATTGATCATCGACCTTATCCAGTTAATCTTTTAGCGACCCAATTTTATTTACTTACTAGGTTTTTATTTATTTTTTTTTAGGCTATGGTGTCATATTCACAGGTTTTAAAGGAGGCAGAAGATGCGGTGACATTGCCTCTGTTTTTAACGGTCGATTTATTCGGTGGAGCGATGCAGATTCCAGTGCCATATGGATTTATAGACGCCAGGTAAATTTATTTGCGACTACGAATACACCAATATATACTGATTTGGTTTTGTAGTGAATTTAGACAAGTTCCAGATAATCAGGAAGTATATGTATCTGCTACAAATACGTCTGACGAAAACTCATTAATTGTGGAACTTGTTGAACGATTACAAGGTAGTAATGGCACTTCATCGATCGAGCAAGATCGCGATGCTGTATTGTCACATTACGAAGAAATAGCATCAATAAATTCTACAATCTCACGAGCGAAAGAATTTGGTGTGATTCCAGTTGAAATTCCATTACTTCCAAGTTCATGTCATGCTTATTTCATGACCGGAATTCAAATTGCTCAAAAATGGGGAAAATCAAATGATGATAATTTTTTGGTTACTACGTTGGTGGTTGTACGAATACCGCATCATGATACTGATATGCTGATTTCACTTAATTCAGCTACCAAAATTACTGCAACTGAAGAACGTAAGTTTGCAGAAACTGATGATCTTGGACCAGGTGTGATCAAACGAATAGGAGAATTACAAGTTATTGCAAAACATATTAGTAAAAATCTAATTGTTAAAGATTGGGGACTATTTGTATAATGTGTAAAAATACATGGATTCAATAATTATCGTACAAATTCAGCTAATTTGGTTTCATAATGATACAACGCCTGTCGTAATTGTAAAACACTACATCCGGTGATTTTAGATGCAGCAGTGTAAAGTACCCTTATTCGTTGATCAAAATCAGATGAAAAATCAGGCGCATCTCGAAATATACCGTGAATCTTATATGCTTGTCCAGGATGATATCCTGAGTCCTGAGTGCTGGTGGCTGCTTGGATTGTTCGTGATTGCATATACGCCACTGTGTCATCGTCTTGATCCGGTTGCGTGGTGCGATTGTCGGAAGGTAATGGGAATAGATCTAAGAAATGTTTATCTGGAAGTAAAGCTTTAGCCTCTGTCGAATCATTTACAATCCACATATTCTGATAAAACTGTAAAAAATTATCGATTTTTTCGTTATCCCAAAATGCAACCCCGGTCTCATCTATATCAAATTCACCTGGTTCAGGAATAATTTCAAAATCTTGAGTAGTATCTTCATCGTCACCCGAATTAATTCGAATCTGGATGACTTCGGATATATCGCCCATTCGGGTAGCCTTGATACTAGTTTTATCTCGAGCATAAAATGGAGTCTGAATAATATTTCGAATTAATTTCAATTCCCATGTCAACCAATCTGGTTCTTGAGCTGCTGGCTCGTTCAATGATTGCGGTACCCTCGCCGTTGTATCTAATCCGTAGCATAATTTAGCGACTATAATAACTATCGCCATCATAGTTAATTCAGGATGGATTCGGTGACCTGATGCACGCAACCGCGTAGTTGTCAAGTCAAGCTTAAGAAACTTTATAAGCTTGATTGAAGCGTGATATATTTCCAGTGGAAACAATAGCGCCTCTACAAAATTAAGCGTTAATACAGTCTGAGGTAGTGTTGGCGTCTCGATTTGGTATTTTTCAAACAGCAGGTTACTAACAAACATATCGTATTTGTAAAATCCGCCAGGTGCAGGTAACGACGAGGGTTCCAAAATTTCTCGATACTTTGTCTCGAGTTTTTCTCGAATTTCAAAATCAAGACTTGAAAATACTCGCATGTATGGAAATTCAAAGTTTTTTGCAGAGTGATAAAGTTCGTGAAGAAATATCGGCAGATTCAATAGTCGACAACCGATATAGACCAATGATACTAATTCACCTAGTCTAGGCGATGCAAGCCCTCGCTTGTGCCTGGTCGGATGACTTATACTTAATTGCGTAAGATTATTAATTTCTGCATCCGAGTCGTCGTCGCTAAAATCTGGAGTTCGCTTGAATTCAACCGGTGAACCTACATCCGACTGTTCATCTTCAGCTTGCGTTGACTGTAATACCTCATCATATATTATTTGCGTGGGCTGACTTGTAGGTAACTGGATAGGATCAAACTGACTTGAAGGTATGACTTCGGTCATTGGATCATTCGAATCACTATCCTCGTCGTCGTCGTCGTCGTCGTCGTCGTCAAACGGTAAAGACTTGGTGTTGATGCCCCGACTATCAAGATACAGCGCCCAAAGAGCTCGTACAGTATGCTAAGCCTAATTTAGGAAATATACCAATGACCAAAATTTTGTTGACTCACCTCAAGTTCATTAGGCGCACCTCGTTCATGAATCACCCAACCGACCATTTGTCGAAGAATAATCTGCAAACATCGAACAAACACCACATAACCTCTCTGTCCATACACAACCTTGGATTCATTCTTGCTTCTAGCCTCAGCAGGTTTTCCAACCCGGATTTTCTTTCCCTGGGTTCCAAACGTGTCTTCGTCTTCACCGATCTCGATCTCGCCTTCTTTCTGGTGCCCGTTTCGACAGTATTGCAGCCCGTCCACAACCTGGAACAGCGTCGACCGGCAGTTGTCGATGCCACAAACTGGACCCTTTTGCCATTCTGAGCTCATTACCACATACTTATCGTCGCTCAAATATGTGTGGCCTTGACAGAATTTATATTCGTTGCGAATATCAAAATCTGGACTGCTGCCTTGCGCTCTGCACGTGACCACAGCACTGTAGACTGTAGTGTCGGAACCCGAGGTCTAGGGTTCTTCCTTTAACCCTCTACACTTATAAGCCTGGGTCGCTGCTATTAATTCCTTTTCCTGTTACCTCTTCTTTCCTTAGTACTTTATATATAAGCTATTGTATATTAGGCGGTAATAGTCAAGCATATATATTTAATGGTACTTCTATATATAAGCTCTCGTACTAAGGCGGTAATAGAATACCTGGTCCTAGCAACCCTATCCTCACGGATAGCTTACAAGCACGTGATGTTTTTGTGGGTTAGGGCACTCTACTAATTGCATGAACTAATTTCTGGCGCATTCGCTCAGCCTCGACTCACTCCACCTGGCACCGAATCAGACTCATATTCAGATGCTTTCTTATGCAAATAGTTACAATTCTTTTCTTTTTCTTTTGTCTGTTCTAGGTTTGCAAATACTTAGATTACTACGTATGCACGAAGAAAAAAAAAGTGTTTTGTTTTGCAACGCAGGTTTACTAACTTGATGCAGAGAAGTCACAACATTCTCAGTAGTACATTGCGTTATTTTCAAATTAGGCGCAAATTTGAGCGAGATTTTTCAACAGTAGTTTTATTATGGGAAGCGTTGTTTTGTCACCATCACCGCACCATCAAGGTGGCCGGTTCGAGAACTCGCCACTTTCGAAGAAGAGTCATGTCACAACACAAGCTACTCCATCAAAGGAGAAGAAATCAAACAGGCACGAGCAGTTGACAAAGCAACCTAGCAAATCAGTTGAGACGCCGGCTAAGAAAGCAAGTCGCCGTAAGAATCAAGATCAGTTGTCGGAAGTTTTTCAAGCCGCGACGATTCTGACACCCAACAAATCAAAACCTCATGAGGCACCAAAGAAAAAGGTAAAGCCACAGGTTGCTACACCTATTCGTCAACCTAAAGATGTTTTGAAATATGCTGGCCCCACATTCCACGCTTCGCCAGCTGCCGGTCATTTACCGGTGCCAAAGTTCATTTCGCACTCGGCGCCCAACGACTTGTCAATGGATTCATTCATGAACGACTCCCGGTCGTATACTGACTCGGCTAGTGTTGTTTCTACCGAGCCTGAGACTGCTGCATCGGCGCCTACTTCTCCGGGCCAAGCCACGTCAGATATATTTGTGATTGAGGCACACGAAGTCAAAGTACCTGTGCCTGCTGATGCGACGATACAACAACCCAAGAGCGAACTATTGAATGCTCTAACAAATGGCCAAGTCAATAGATTTGGAGACAGCGTCTTGTTCAAGCCTCGCCGCAGAGGAGGTCCTGCTACTATATTGTTTACCGGCGACGAAATTGTTTCCGAGGAAGAACCAAAGACAAGCGAGGTCAAGCCCACAGAACAGAAATACTCTGTTCGTCGTGCGCCATCTGAATTTAATTTTCTTTTTAAGAACCCACCGTCAGAGTCACCTACTCATTTAGCATCTCGTCAGGCACCAAAGGACTTTGATTTTTTGTTTTCAAATCCTGTTACATCATCTATTGTTTAATGTATACAATAGTGCTTTGCTTCACTGTATTTTTTTTTTTTGTTTTGTTTTTTGATTGTTCGGAGTTGGACGGGTAGGAAGCGTTAATGTATGTTTATATTGTGCACACATACGGCTTTCTTGATGTTTTCTGCAACTATCTTGCTATTTTTTTTTCGGATTTATCTGTTTGTAAACCGCACCGACTTCTATGTGTTTCGCAAGTCCAAGTGTGCGGTTATAATATTGCTTTATTTTTACAATTTGGTATATATTGGCTTAGGTGGAGTTGAACACTTTGCGGTTATTGATTTTGGAATCAAATGTCGTTCGTTAGTGTTTTATTGGGTTACTTACAATATTGGTCTTTTTTAGGTGCCTGATGATTTTGGTTTTACTATCGGTCTCATTAAGTACCTATCTGTTTGCTTGTTTGTTTATATATTTTTTTTTAAAAAACGAGTGGTGATTGAAGTTACTTTCAGTAACTACAGATCACCATCATAAAAAAATTTTGAAGATATTGTTATTGTAGTAGCTATCTATTCTACTAAAACTGTACCTTTTAATTTGACTCCTTCGTTTTGAGATATCCATATCCGGAATGTATTTACGCCAGATTTCGTTGGTGCGATGCATAGATGCATTGGTGAGTCGACAATTATTGGTTGAATGCACGAATACGACACTTTCCGAATTTGTCTGCAGCCTAGATTTAATGAGGAGGATACAGATGGGTCAAATTGAACCCAGGAAATCAGTAGGATAAATGATAATGCACCTTGAACTATTACATCTGGAAGGTTTTCAGCACGGGAATAAAGTGTGTCGAGATGGATTTGATGTGCATTGAATGTAAGTGCAGAAAACCGAGAAATAAGAATTCGTGACGGAATCACTAAGGTAGTATGAGTTGGTTTATATGGCACTATAAGGTTAGATCTGTATAGTACGGGCGCTTTATACAGCCTTACCGGTCAGTTTCCGAGCAGTATCTTGTGAGTATAGTGGAAGATATGTTAGTTTCCTAGTCTCGACTACCGCAGGCTCGACCGCATCATAATTACTCATTTCTCGTGTCGTGAGCTCCTTCACCATAAACGAGGATTCTGATATGGTCGAGTGTATTGTCTCTGAAATATTACATCGCCCAGGTACATCCGCGAGAAGTGGTGCGTTGAACTTGATGTCTCCACCAATCCACCGTCGTTTCGACCGGCAATTAAGCCATTCTGCTCCCGTCACCGGTTCGTATCCATCGCTAAACAATTCCTTCTCAAGCGATATACTAGGAAAAAACACAAAATGCCAGCCCTTTGGAACCTGGATTTGCTGCTGTTGATTTTCAATCGCGCTACCGTATGCAAAGTCCGGGAACTGGCAAGAAGGTAAATGCGGTCGTAATGTTTGCTTAAGTAAATGCAACGTAAATCGCGACAACGAGTCGTATAAAACACGAGAATTGTTTCTCATGAATCAGGATAATGTACAGATTGTGGAGCGATTATCACAGTTGGGAATCTCGGCCCAGATACTAATCCAGGGGGGGGGGGGTGTTGTTCTGCTCGATGAGGTTTTGTTGACATTACCATTTCCCCGCAACTCTGTGATATTTCTCATTTTCAAGTAATGTACAATGTCCATTACGAGCGTTTCAGAAGTACGTCAATGGCGAGATAGACTATTTACATTGACCGAGGAAGTTGTAATGACGCCGTCAGAGTAAGTCCAATATTTTACGTCGAGATCAGATCTAACTACCAGATGGGATACGTATTTCGGATACATGTCGAACGTATACAAAATAAATGGAAGGAGCATAAATTCTAAGCAGAATCAGAAAAGCCGGACGATGTATTTCCGGTGTCGGATTGGCTATGACCATCAAAAGATCCGACGAGCCACCGAAGCTGCTATCAGCAGCAGTCACGATGTGTTTTCTCTTCTTGATGACGGGTCATCTACTGATCGAGAAGCGACCGACGAAACTCTAGATGGTGGAATATCAGGTACAATCGGATTGAACGGTGCAGGTGTACTTCAACCCAAGACGCACCATCGACGCAAACGAAACCGGAAATCTCGAGAAACATGCGATTGTCCGGTCAAGATCAAGATTGTGAAGGCATTGAATGACGCAGGAGATCCGGTTTTATACAAACTGAGCAGATCTTCTATACAAGGACATTCGCATAGCCTTGAACTGTCTGACAATATTGTACGAAACGACAAAGTTGATAAATTATTATATCCCGATAAACCACCGGTCAAGACCAAACGGGTTACTGCACGTGAACGGCGACAGATGCAAGTTGATTCGATATTAACTATGTTACGAATGCGATATTTCGAACTTGAAGAACAATTCAAACTTGAACATCCAACCGAAAAGTCACGACGAGATACGGTATTAAATCAATGGGTGCAAAATTTAACTACAGATTTGACGAAGTTTTTAGAATCAAGTAATACAAGTTAGTTAGTTTAATTGATATATGCTAAATTAAATAATATCCACATGCGTGGTGGTCGTTAACACCGCAGGTTTATTCCATTCCGCATTTCAGATGCACGAACTTCAAACATTACCTGGACTCCAACAAACAGACAGAACGTAGCAATCAATAAATATGGAATTCCTAAAAGAATTAGTCAAAAACCCATTTAGAAAAAGAACTGCACGATAACATACCGGTCCATGAACTGAACATGTCTTTAATCATATCAGTGACCCCATCAAGTCCAATAGCAAACCCGACTAAATTTGCAATCATCATCATGTATACATTAGCCACTGCACCAAGTGCACATAAATGCCTATAGATCGGTTTTGAACCCCATATTTTCGCCGGAAACAATAGTTTTGCCAAAACTTCTGGCACCACGAACAATGTGATTAACCATCCCCATGCAAGTAATCGTAACTGAATATCATGCCAAAGCGCCACAAACGTGAATACAATCAACATATTCCGAATCGGATGCGCACCGCCTCCTAGCGGAATATATAAATACCGAATTACCCACCGATTATAACTCCGGTGCCACGCACGCCAGAATGCTGATGCAGAGTAGTTATTGCTCATACATCGTAACATGTTCTCAGGCGGATCGATCCCGTCCACGAGTGACCATAACCTAAAAAACCGCCACGGAATAAGCAGCTTAAGCCAAATTGTCTTGAGATTAAAAAAACCAATCATGCTGATTTGCAACGGCGTAAGACCTTCCCATGCCCTTGTATTCGACAACGCGACCACATACATGTAATGCAACAACCACTCCATTACAAGCAAGCACACCAAAAATCTCAGTCCGTATAAAAATATGCGCTTGGTTTCGATTGACGGTAGCGTATGCTTGGTCTGGTACATGTAATCATTAAATGTGATGATTGGGCCAGCAATGAACAGTGGGGTATACAATAAATATGCAATACAATTTGTAAATGTATATTCGGACGATGGTGGTCCAATGTCAATCCTGTCTCGCTCAGTGATTATTTTTTCATCTAGTTGCTTCTTCTACCAGTGTTAGCTAATAATCTTATACAAATTTGGTGATATTCTAACCTCGATATCTGTTTTAGATTTTAGACTTTCGTAGTAATCGTAGTTAAACGAAATCATGCGCAAGATTGAGAAATTGAAACTGACGTCCCATCGTCGAAGTAATCCACTATAATCATCCAAAACCGCAAGTGATGGACTTATCCATTCGTATTTATATCCCTCATAATACTCATTTAAGAACAAAATCGAAACTGACAAAATCCAAGTCAATAACATACCGGTTTTCTGAGACAAACTGTGTGAAATGCTATAACCAATCGCGAAGATTGCAAATATCTTAAATATACTGGTGCCATGTAACACGACCAAAAAAATGACCGCAAATCCGATATCAAATTTGGCTCTTGAAATGTTAAGTTTATTACTTATTCGTCTGAGAATCGCGTGTGTAATCAACACTGCAGTCAAAACCGGGATTTTATCTCTAAATCCAGCGTACTGAGCATCTGAATTATCCTATACATCAGCAAACAATAAACTTTTTCCACACCAATGCGTGCTCATACCACTTCTCGATCTAATATCCATCCATCTTGTAATCTATCTTTAAACTTGTCGAAATTCCTCGAATGCTCTATACCCAATTAGACCCAAATTCGACGACAATCTTCGATGTGAAGAAAAATATACCATTACTACCGCTGATTGCAGCACCAATCATAATCGGGACCGCAATTAAATGAATGATATAGTATGCAACGAACTCTGGTGTTGCCCATCGTGATTGTGTCGCGTTCTTCTTGTTTTGACTGAGCTTTTCGGGTGATTCTGGAATCAGTCGGGTGTCAAGCACTTCAAGACTAAATAGTCGTAACGGATTTATCATTATGACGCCCCCACAACAACCTCACGAAAGTTGATCAAGGTAAATGCAAAGCGTATCAATGTCTAAATTTGGATTGCCAGACCGTGTTCTAAGTGCGCGCCCACCGACGCGACTGATCACGTGTCGCCGCCTCGGTTCGTCAGACTCGACCACTACCAGTAATATTCATGACAATATATTGTTTCTACTACAGCCTATATCAAATGCCTTATAACTTGGCCCTAATAGGTTTGTCATCATAGACCACCTTGTTGACGATCGTGCCAACGTTCTCGAGCGAGATTTCGATAATGTCACCGTCGCGCATCCAGTATTGTGGCTTTCTACCCATTCCGACGCCTAAACCGTTAAAACACATTCATACAACCCCAGAACAAAAAAAAAAAAACTCGTAATTACCTGATGGAGTTCCAGTCCAGATAATATCACCGGGCAACAGCGTAGTTCCGTTAGACAAGAACGAGATAATCTTTTTTACGTCGAAGATCATATCAGATGTACTTTCAGATTGCTGGACTACACCGTTAACTTTGGTTGAGATCTTGAGGTTCTGCGGGTCTGGAATGAGTTTTGCGGAAGTTATAGCAGGACCCATTGGTGCCCATCCATCAAGCATCTTTCCAAGCGACCACTGGCCGCCTCCCTTTGGCATCTGCCACGACCGATGAGACACATCGTTGCCGACGGTATATCCGAGAACATAATCCAATGCCTCACATTCAGGAATATCTTTGCCTTCCTTGCCAATCACAACAACCAATTCACACTCGTAATCCATTTGGTTGTCAATTTGAGCAAATTTAGGCACTGGAATCGGGTCAGTAGGTCCGACGACTGCGGTGACCGGCTTGTAAAACAATACAGGAAACTTGGGCTTGGGAAGTTTTATCTCAGTTGCGTGCCTATAGTTAATTTCATTCTTGGCGCAAATCGAAAGCGTACTTACCTCGAATAATTCAAACCCAGAAGCCGGACAGTACGGATCTGATCCCATGACAAAGGAGACAACAGCTTCTTAATAGGCTACCCAAATCAGCACACACATCCGGCTTATATATACGTCGATCAAGCAACTTACCTTCTGTTCTTCAGTTACCATATAAACACCAAAAATATTTCCAGCAATAATTTTAGCGAATTTGGCTTTACTTGCGTCAGTTTCGCCGGCCGGAAGGAGCGCATCGCCAGTGTAGACGGTTCCGTCAGTGGATTCAAATCTAACTAAACGCTAAACAATTAGTGGATATTCCAGTAAAACAAAAAGAATAAATTAGTAGACATACTGAGAACGACATTGTGATTGTAGCCAATGCTGTAAGAAATGTTAAGAAATGGTGGGAACTAAATAGACGAATGCGATAAAGATCAAAAATCCCTGCTCCACATAATCCGGGTCTGCACAAATAGGCATCCCGAGCACCATCGGGCTATCGTGCGAACGCCATCACTCCTTCTTTTTTGTATTAACTAATCGATATATTAATAACAGATGCAAAAAATAATGGAAAAATAAATCAAAGGAAGGAAAAGATATCTAAAGGATGGATGCTATACTGGGGCGGTAATGGTACGTGCAGTAAACAAATCGACCATTAAACCATACGACGTTGTCCACTCGTGGGATGGCACGAGCCAGCGTTCATAGGCAATATATGCATGGAAACGGCTCGATTAAGCTGAGTAGGACAGGATCTTTTTGTGTCGTTCATGAGGATTCCCATAATCGATTAATCAACTGACGATGCGATGTTCTGCCGCGTCAAGAAGCCGATCTTGACATAGCGCATCGGGATGAATCAGGACGAGTGCTCGATAACACGGCTCTAAGTAGCGTCGAATTACGATCAACCAGTGGTTATCGTTCATATGGTTTGCAAGGGCACATTCGAGCTGGAGGACCCTAGATTTGTTAATTTTTTGAGCCACAGGTATAAACTAGCATGGTACACATACTTGACCTTGAGTAACAGGATATCCAGCCTTGTCGATATCCGTGGTCGGTGGAGCTGGCGAGGCATTCAAAACATTGGTATTTAACACCAGTATAATAGTCGGCATGGTAATGACCAGAACTACGATTTGAACAGTCAGCGAGTTTCTGTAGGTATCAGTTCACCATTACAAACAATAACCGAACCGGGTTTTCTGTATTTTTAAGCTACAGATTTAGATTAATTAATCAAGAGATTCAAGCGAACTACATATCACGATGTCGAGGTGACATCGAACTCGCACTTAGCGGTATTCACAAAGAGCTTATAGTCTTTGAGCTTTTCCATAACTTGGCAAACATCATCATGGTGAGTCAATACATCGTGTGACTAAATAATAATGTCGTCTAGATAAACCACACATTTGGTATCAACCAAGCATTAGGTGTTCGGGTCCGTTTGAATAGCAATTTCGACGGCCCGACTCGGTTCTACCATGGCTTGTAACCTTCCCGCGACGTGATGTTCCTACTTCATTACGGCGGTCCACATTCAATGCCAAGCGCATGGCTTCCTGAAGTGTCTGCGGAATCATCGCGGTTAACTTTCCTGTAAATGGCAAACTGTAACCCAGTAATGTAGTGGAATGTCTTGTTGAGCTGATTTGCATTACCCTCCGGCAATACCTTGGGTTGATAGCAAATGGGTTTATCTAGACGACATTCTAGGTGCTGCAAGAATTGGAAATAAAGGGAACGCAAAAAAAAACCCTGATGAAAGCAGAGCAAATTGCATCAGTAGATAAGTCAGAAGGGGCATTCGAACTAAAAGTCCAGCTTTTAATTGGGGTAACCGGGGGGGGGGGGTTATCATCCCCAGTCTCCGTCACAGAGGTGTATGAAGGTCAGGCAGTAGCCATACAAGGCGAATGATCAATGAAAGAAATTGATTGAAGCAACATGAAAACCGGAGACCTATTTTTGCGCTTATTACCAGACTGACACGGACGTATGATGGTGAATAACAGTTCCCGGTACAAACAATTAAGCGCGATTAAGCATGGTTATTATACTATGATCGGTCAGGAGCACTGTTTGAAAGAATTACCTTGTTGCCGGGTATTACATTTATTCTAGAACAAATTTCAAGATTAGCTTGCTCAAATCTGTGGATGTAAATGGCAAGATTTGATTTATTTCTGGGGGGTTGGTAGTACAAGTCATTGAAGGGTTGTGCCTTTTTTCATTCGTATCAGCAGCTTTCAGATTGGTACATTCGTCGTAATCTTCTTTACCGACAGAGGTACAATTTTGCAAATTTATCTTCTGTGACCCTTCATTCTCTGAAAGAGAAAGCTCACAATATGTATTGGGAGAAAAGTGTTATACTTGGCGATAGGGAAAAGAAAACAACAGATCGAAAGCAGAATGTGGGAGGATAATAAGTTTAAATGTTATTAACAAGCTGCTCGGTGGTTTGAGGTGTCGGCAACGACGATGAGGAGTAGAATCAAAGGAAGGAAGTCGCGACGCGATTGCTGGGCAAACTCGTCCGGTCTGACAGAGATAGAAGACGAAGTATTTGCAGGGCGTATACGTGATATGGCACGTCGTTTTTTTCCAATTAGAACAGCTGATTTAAAGCGTATGGCGGACATGTTGCGCGGACGACGCGGTCTACCACCCGCGGGCAAGGCTTGGACATATCGCTTCGTCAAACGACACGACGGCATTAGCTTTAAACTCGTGCGTGGCTACGACTACCAGAGAGCTTTGTGTGAAAATCCCACTCTTATTCAACAATGGTTCACATTACAGAACACCATAGCTCAATACGGAGTTCAGAATGATGATATATTCAACTTTGACGAGACTGGGTTCCAGATTGGTCAGATTAAAGGCGGCTATTTTGTCACTGGTACTGATAGGCGTATCTCAAACAAAGTCATTCATCCTGGGAGTCGTGAATGGGTGACGGTCACACAGGGTGTGAATGCAAAGGGCTGGACTATTCCGCCTTTTGTGATCTTCAAGGGCAAGTGCCTTCTTGAACCATGGTTTGAGAGATGGTATGACGACCTTGAGATCCCGGATAAGTGGCGCATTGCTGTAAGCCAGAACGAGTGGACAAAAAATTTACTGGGTTTGCAATGGTTAGAGCACTTTGATAGGATCACGAAGCATCGCGTCAAAGGAAGATTTTGTCTGCTCGTTCTCGACGGTCATGAGATGCCACCGCTCAGTCGAATTTGAAGAATACTGTTGGCAACATTTTATTAAAACTATTTGCATGCCACCGCACTCTTCTTATTTACTGCAGCCTCTGGATGTGGGTTGTTTTGGTGCGTTGAAGAAGTATTACGGTGCGGAGCTCGAAGGGTTGATGCGGGATCAGCATACTGCGGTGGTTCGAATAGCTTTTCAATTTTTTAGTTCGTAACATATCTTTATCATAACAAGGGAATAAACATTTTATAAAGGACGAGTTCCTACGACTCTTCCACGGCGCGTTCAAAAAATTTGCAAAGGCTGGATTAGTTCCTTTCGATCCTGAAAGGGTCCTTTCGACACTGAATGTGGTGCCCTCTTCAGAGCTAGCGGAGCCACAATCACCAGAGCAGACGAACGACCCAAGTATTTTTAAGAACTCCCAAGAATTCAAAGGACCTTTGGCTTTATACTGAGCATTTGTACAATTTGTTGACTACTGGGAGCTCACCCAACCAGAATCAAAACGGGCGTTTTACATATACAGCACATGGCACCCATTTTGGAGCGTCGTGAGACCGCTGATGCACTCAGTGATGTGGGGTACGACGCGCCTTCACTTGATCAGATCACCCGGCCACGTCGCTGGAATGGCAATAACATGCGACTACAAACTGGTGGAAGCATGTCAATTGAAGAAGGACGACGTGCTGTTTTAGGCGGTATGAATCGGGATCGGGATGTAAGGCCAAGGTTAGAAATTGATGGCGAAGATTCAAGATCTGCCACCGCGAATTCAAGGCGGTGTAGAAAGTGTGGAGAATTTGGGCATAATGTACGAGCATGTCAAAACAGTGTATAATGAATTTTCAATATATTGATAGTTGTGTAACATTATCGTTGAATTTCTAACGATTTTACTAATAAAAATTAGGGAGTGCGCCGCTCGCTGTACAAGTACGTTATACTACGTTAAAATCAAGTTAATCAAGCTACTATGTAATTAATATAATAACTCAATCACAAAAAAACTTACCCTACCCTCGCGCGCGACTTTTAAAATAACGCGTCAGATTTGCTGATCAAGTTTAGAATGTTAACTAGTGTGAGCTTCAATTTACAATCATGGTATTACTATCGTCAACAAATATATGCGTCGTGCATTTTTCATTAATCAATGCGGTTATATATAAACTTCTTACCGATCCGGTATTTGTATCCGATCATGGACTTGTGTTTATAATTGGTCGATCAATGAGACTGGTAAGTTATTTACAACTTGAGTGATTTAAGAGCGAAGTATTAAAGGATGTTTAGCCAGATTTAGAATTTAAAAAAGATGATCCAATAATTGGATTATTAGTAATTTTATTACTAAACCTGAGTATTACTGACTTGGCAACAATATTATCACCAAATCCAAATTTTCTTGAAATTGCGGTTCCATTTAGATTAATGCTTGGATTTATTATCGGAGGGTTTTCATATTTAAAACAAGGTGATCCTCCATCGTTATCGAATTCGCTTGTGTTTACGATTAGCTTTGTTGAAGTTATGATTCAATTTTGGTTGTATACCACCTTACGAGAAGAACGGAGTTTAAAAGTTCGGGAACAAGCACCGGAATAATTTTATCTATGAATATATTTCTAGAAAAATTATTATAAATGATATATAAACTCCAAAATACCCCAAGCAAAAACATCTAAAAATTATATGACGGTAAAGATTCCATGATGTATACCGGGGTGGTATATTGTTGATAATTGAACCCATCAAACATGTATTGTGACGACGATATTAACATATTCTGATAAGCGTTTAGATCGGAATAATTTGGTAAAGATGAATGAGACTCCCACGATCCGATAGATGAAGTATCTGATACGAATTGAGGAAATTGTGGAGCATAATACCAAGGTTCGGGGAAGTTCCTTGGATTATTTTGGATTGGAGCCGGGGTAGGTGAGTACGAATAGTTAGTGTGATGTGATTTAATCTCATCATCGTCATCGTAGTCATCATCGTAGTCATCATCATCTTGATCAGAAAACCCTGGTAATAGCTTGTGGTCAGCAGCACTATAATCCTCAGTTGAAATCACCACAAATCCATCGTCATGATCTTCTTGGTATTGATCTGCGAATGTTGATGAATATGGATGAAATATATCCTGTGCGAATTCTAAAAGGTTAAACCATGCTCCAAGTAAGGACTGATCTTAAAGTGACTTACTATCATATACAGGACATCCAATCACGTTGATTAATGGAGCCATCTTTGATCGAATCCGTTGAGTATCATCTTTATAATTCAATCGACGAGTATAATCGCATTGAATATTCAATCGTGCGCATGGACTGCAAATCGGATGTTGTTCATCGCATTTTATTTTTCTATTCTAAAACTCATTAGCAAAGTAACAACAATAGTATAAGGTCATAAGTTGTACCCTGCAAGTCCGACATCCGTTCCTTGATCGGGGAATTTTCTTTGAACAAGTCTCGGTCTTTCGAGTAGTTGGCATCGTTTGCTGATTGATTGACCAAGTTTTGAAGTGTACAACGAGGTAGGAGTGTATTGTATACATATATATATATATATATAGATATATATAGATATTCCATTACTCACTAGATATAGGATGCGATATCCAATTCCAGACCGATGTCGACCGAGGAACCAAAAATTTTGTCGTATCGATTGCGGCGTTGCAGGTACGGCGAATGGGTACAGAGTGGCCTGTGCGGGGCGGGGGTAATGCGGAACTGGATCGGGCTTCTAGAACGAAGTGTGTTCGATTGGAACAGTGACTGACTATTTGATAAGGTTGTTGTTGTTATTAAAGATATATATAACAGGTTATATTTATTTACATTTAGAATAACGACGACTTGCTAGTATTGCACAGTGAGATACCGTGCGCCTGTCGAACAATGAATTGACCACACAAGTTGCTGTTAGTGGCCGAACCAAGGCCCACTCTACCTCGGCATCCACCCAGCGTCAGCAGGACACTACAGCCACTGTTATCACTGTGACTGAACATGATCGAGATGGCCCACATCATGGCGCGCTTCGACGCAGGGTTTACATAATACATCAACAGTGCGTCAGATCTGCAATGTTTAAACCAAAAAGAAAACATGCGGGAAAATGTCATCACCCACCCCCGATGAGAGACAGATTATGGTTTGGGTTGCTTTTTTGCCGTTAAGGATGCAACCATGTAATGACCTTATCGCGACAACCAACGATGGAAGTAGTATCAGCTAATAACTGCATTGTCTACAGTTTTGCAATCAAAAGGTATTTTTTTAAAAATTTAGCAGATAGTTACTACCCCTGTTGAAGAGAACTTTGAGATACAGCAGTGAGGAATATTGGTCAATGGTGGGAACACTGAACCAAACCGTTAATATATTTCAGCCCGAATCCAAAACAATACACAAGCACTCGGTAACACTGATAGATGAGTGTGTATTGTCGATTATATATTATAGACAGTTGGAGCCACTCTTAACTCCGACCACCACCCACCCCACCTACCCACTTCTACTCGGGCAGCAACCGCGATATTGGACTTGGCGAGTATGGTTTTGGTTGGATAATATCGAGTGTAGCCGAACTATATATATAGTATTCAATTATATATATATATATATGTATACATATATATTAGTTATATAATATATAAATAGTTACACTCTAATGCATACGAATCGCCGACGCTACTTTACCCCGGACTTTGTACCAGACCTTCCACCTGGACCACAAAGGAAAAAGCAATAACAAACGTTTAGATCAGATCGGCGGGAAATATTTACTAACTAGTACATTTTATGTAAGTTACGTACTTTCTTTTCAGCCTAACAAGCTTCGATTTGCTTTTTGAGAACTGACGAACGGCACCGGCCGCGGAATCCCAGTTGTGGGTCTGGAGCCGCGTGGGCTTGGCAGTCTGTCGAACCAGCCGAGGTTGAATCGACATTGAGTGTCGACCATTACAGTAATTGTGAGCAATGACAAATATATCATATATATATATATATAATCAAGAGCTATTATATATATATATGGTAATAATATTAAATACCCTTTTTTTTCCTCTCTCTAATTATCATACTCAAGGCAACTGTCGACACGACATTCCACCACCAGTTCGCGGCTGTCAGGTACTACATACTGTACATTTGTCGTCGTTAGAAAAAGATGTATGTGCCGCCAGTCACTTGTTCTTTTCTTCTGAATTAAACCTTTTTTTTTTTCTTGGCGTCGCGGGGAGGCGTTCTGGAAGCCAACCGCCTGGCACAACATAACTGATAAATGCGAGACTAACACTTTCAACAAGGAGACATATACGGTATATAGCGGAGTTATTACGACATTATTTATAATCCATAATCGTATAGCATTCTCATTTAACACAGTATTTCATACAATATCACAGACTAAACTATCATAGTGGAGAGCAGTCTAATACTTCGATCCCCATTCGAATCTTGATCGAACAAGCTAAATTTGTTCCATGAGTGGGGCGCGGAAGAACACGGCAAAAAAGAAAAAGGAAAAAAAAAATTGGGAGCTCGGCCTATCCGAACGCAAGCAACCCTGCCCAATAGAAGTGACATTCTGGAATATTATTAGAGTTTTCAATAGGAAAAGTGGGGTTGTCAATATATGCAGGTACATACGCATACAGTATGTACTGTTTTAAAACTCACACACCCACCGTCGATCAAACGGCCAATGCCGTATTGTAACCGTTTTCAACTCTTCGGTATCTGGTTATTATCCACCCCTTTTTTTCTCTTTTTTTTTCTTTTTTTCCCTGCATGCATTCGCACCACGTGCACAAACCGACCGCTCTCATCGTCGCGGAATATATACCAAACTTTTGAAACAAATCTTTCTTGTCATTTTTGACTGGGATGGCGTTTTGGTGCCGTCTCGGCCAGGTCATGTGCGTACATACGCTTTCAACATGGTCTTCTACTTCTAGCAAACTACGTCATCTTACAGATGGGATAGTTACATGAAGAACTAATTAGTATCCTATCGTAATCATGTGCACAATCAAATAATTAATCGCATACAACCCCGATTAGCTCGTCTTGATCTACACCACCGAGGAATTTCGTTGTATAATTGAATTTATTAACTTCGTAATAACTTAAAGTATTTCTTTGTTATACAGTAAACATTTTATTTATCGGCATTGGAGCGCTATTACCTAATTTTTTTTTTTTTTGTTGACCAGGACAATAAATACAGTAGTAAGTGGTCAGAATCAAATGTAGATACTTACCCCAACAATAAAGTAGGGTTATATATATTACATTCCATCTTCATCGCTCGATTGAGCCGGTAATAGAACCGACATAACGCCATCCCCCAAATCTGGTCGGTAATTTGCATACTGCACATACAAAATTGTCTGTCGCCAAGTGAGCATCGGTTGACTATATTGAGCCTACACTTATGGAAAATTCCGTAAAATAGGGTGAGATCATTCATCACTACATACCAATAATTGTCATCCGTATAATAATCATATTGTAGTAAGATAGGCGGCCAAAAAAATAGATAGAAGATCGCAAGTGCTAATGTTGAACTCTGATCAAGTACGGTGATGAATAGCATAATTAACAGCAAGACCAAAAACAAACGTTTTGAAATCTGTGATTCTTGTACGTGATAGCTGTGATGTCAAAAATTTCCATAAGTTGAGATATCTTGTATGATTTGGTGACTTGAGACTGGTCGCTTATTCGGCACCTGGTTTGTTGATACGACGATTGTCAACTATCAATTTCCATTAAAACTACCAGTTATCGTCAATATGCTGGTCATTTGAAAAGCCTGACCTGTATCGCAGAATAGTCGGCCGTCTACTATATGCTATGAGGTTTACAAGACCAGATATATGCTATGCAATATCTACTCTAGCTCAATATCTACAAGACTCATCAGTAGGACACTGGCTTGCGCTCTCAAATCCCCGTCCTAACAACACAGTTTATGCAATTATTACAAATTTCCGGTGGTATATCTTTCAGCCTTCTCAACGCTTCCGCTACGTTTCAATCTTTGACAAATCAGTCTTCTTCTCGATAAGTCTGCAAACCAAAGTCATACAAAATATGTCAATCAGCAAGGAAATCTCTGGCTTCGAGGTCATCACCTACAAAAACCAAATAATTAAAGCTTTGTCTCTGATTTGGTTTATATATGCTGCATCGAGGTGCGATTCGGTAATAAATATTCTCCAAAATAACAAATTGGTCAAACGGTGAATCTGCCAAAAACTGGAGTATCTCCGGGTATGTAAATTAATATCAGCTGCCAAAACCTAAAGACGTTGCACAGAGGGGAAACAGATCCAACTCCTCAGACACTTTGTAAAGTTTAAGCGTTAGTCAATGACCTCACAGCGTACATCGTCGACACCCACAGAAGTCAAAAGGTTGATTGCTGCCAGAGTTCCTTCCATAGATTTACAATGTCCGATAAATGCTATGCTGTTGAACAAAATAAAGTTCAGGCCAATACTCACTCGCCCCGTTCCGGTAGATTCGATGCAACTTTTTTATCGACGGTTTGGTTCCTCACTTTTTCAAATATATCTGCGCATTTACAAGACAAAAATAGGGTACCTTTACCTAATCCTGGAACATTTCACTCAAATTGGATTAATTTTGGTTGACCTATTTGCAATCTCAAGCCCGCGTTCAACAGAAGCAAATGATATCGGAATACGACTTCAGTATCTTGATGACAGTCCAATATAATTACAGATGCATTAACTATCGAGGTTAATGTCAATTTCAACGAGACTTTGCCACAAGGTATCATTCGGCTATACTCCTGCGATCAATTCATCCCAGTCATGCAGCACTTCAGTCCGCAGATCCATCACATAAAAGAAATCCGCCAATGCGTCAACCATTTCTGTCTATATAAACACGGCACCTTATTCTGTTGCTATGCACAGTAAAATACACGATATCTAAACTAATTTCAAACGGAAAAACCACAGATATCAAGCCCTTGCCTCTGGTGTACCCTTGTGCGAATCGCTGGTAACCGACATTTGTATAGCCAGCACAACTTTCTCAGCGTTAAACCAGCTTGAAGCAACAAAACAATAGAAATACGGATATCTTTTAAAGGTATCGATTGTGAAATACACCTCTCAAATACAATCCGCCAGTAAGAAATCCTGGCGCCATGATTGGTCGCCGCGCAGATCACGTGATAATTTTTTTTCTACTACAGTTATTTTGGCACATGTGCGGTCAAATTTGGTGAAGCCGATGATCGTTTTTTTTGACTCCGGAGACGACGACAGTTGAAGTGGAGTGGACTCGTTGCCGGAGGCGGGATATTCACAAAATACACAGACAAGCAGTGCATTCAGATTGTGGACTTGGTTGGGCTCAGCCAGACTTCTGGATTTACTACCGGTACTTTATACATAGGCAAATCATGTCTGGTCGAGTCCGGGGTGCTGTGTGCCGCCAATTGCGTCGTGGGATCACCACGACTACCAGGCCTGGTCGACTTCAACGCTCAATTATCCTTGGACGATTCACACCAGCAATATCATCACCACATTCGCTAATTTGTTTTTTTTCTTCAGCACGAGCTGTAAGCAACGTTTCAGATGAAGATTATAATGCAATCTTGCACGAACAACGAGATGTAGACGAGGCTGATGTGGTTATTGTTGGCGGTGGTCCGGCTGGGTTGGCGGCTGCTATTCGATTAAAGCAACTTGAACTCGAAAAGGGAAATGAGATTAGAGTTGTGGTTTTGGAAAAGGCTTCTGAGATTGGCGCACATACGTTGTCAGGTGCTGTGATTGAACCAAGAGCACTCAATGAGTTATTGCCTGATTGGCTTGAAAGTCCACCATCAACCCTCACAAAAGTCACATCAGATTCGTTACGCTACTTAACATCAAATCACTCGGTGCCATTACCTGAACCCCCGCAGATGCATAACACTGGCAATTATATTGCAAGTTTGAGTGAAGTTGTAAAATGGCTTGCTGAGAAAGCAGAAGAGCTTGGGGTCGAAGTTTATCCTGGGTTCTCAGTCAATGAGTTGTTGTATGATCATTTTGGTGCGGTTGTTGGTATTGCGACAAATGACATGGGTATTTCCAAATCTGGGAAACCAAAGGATTCGTTTGAACGTGGGATGGAGTTTCGAGCTAAAGTAACGCTTCTAGCTGAGGGTTGTCATGGGTCTTTAACAAAACAAGTTATCAAAAAGTACAATTTACGAAAAGATAGTGATGTTCAAACATATGGAATCGGTCTTAAAGAAGTATGGGAGGTACCGGAACACAAATGGGAACAAGGAAAAGTGCTACATACAATGGGCTGGCCACTGACCAAGAACGTGTACGGCGGTGGATTTATGTATCATTTTGGTGACCGGTTGGTGTCTGTCGGTTTAGTGGTTGGACTGGACTATGCGAACCCTTATATTTCCCCATTTAAAGAGTTTCAACGGATGAAACATCACCCTGTTTATGCCGACGTTCTTAAAGATGGGAAATGTATTTCATACGGCGCACGCGCGTTGAATGAAGGCGGATTTCAATCAATTCCAAAATTGATATTTCCTGGCGGTGCCTTGATTGGATGTTCTGCTGGGTTTGTCAATGTTCCAAAGATTAAGGGTACACATACCGCAATGAAAACCGGAATGCTTGCTGCTGAGAGTGCACACAGTGCTATATTTAATCATAGCACCAATACGTCCAGCATATGCTTGTATGATTACGAAGACAAATTTAAAGAATCCTGGGTATACAAGGAACTTTACGAAGTTCGAAATGTCCGTCCATCGTTCGAGACACGGTTGGGAATTATTGGTGGTATAGCTTACTCCGGATTGGATACATTACTTCTCAAGGGGAGAACACCTTGGACATTTCATTATAACCATTCTGATGCTGAAGCTACTCAGGACGCATCTAAATTCAAACCGATTGACTATCCAAAGCCAGACGGTAAATTAAGCTTCGATATCTTGACCTCGGTCGCACGTACCGGTACAATGCACGACGAGGACGAACCGGTTCACTTGAAAGTTAAAGACTGGGATGCTCATGCAACAAACGCATTTCCTAAATATCAAGGGATCGAAAACAGATTTTGTCCGGCTGGCGTGTACGAATACATTGCAGACGATACAAAGGATATCGGTGTAAGGTTCCAAATAAATGCTCAGAATTGTATTCATTGCAAAACTTGCGATATTAAAGTACCGACTCAAGATATCGATTGGAAGTGTCCGGAAGGTGGTGATGGTCCTAAATATATGCTCAGTAAGTACCATTAATGGCTTTGATCAAAGAAGTACTAACATATTTTATAGCGTGAGCGAACAGGAACTATATTTTCGCATTATTTTTTTGTAATATAAAAACTTATCTGTGTAAAAGCATTCTCTATTTATTAATAGTCATTGTCAAGTTCTTGGTCTACCGAAATAGAGCGCACTGTTACAGTGTTTTCAATTCATACACCATTACTTTATAGTTTCAGCTGTAAATAATACTTGATTGCAGTTATCTAGACTGAAAACTTCTTTGTTTTTAATAGAAATAGTGATTAGAAGTAACCACAGAACTGCATCCACGCGTATATAGTGTCACAGCCCCCGCCCTTAATCTGCGCTAGCCCTATATTCTTGGAACCCCAGCGGCACTGGACGAGTTTGGTGGTATGTGGATTTTGCAAAAGGACGGCCTAACCAAGAACAGTTTTGGCAAAAGACGAGACATCCGCTTCAACCCGTGAGTTTACATTGCCCCACTACAGACTTATTCAATTATTCCAAGTATTTATTGTGGGACTCTACGATTTTTACCACCCTTGTTTTGCGTGCGTGCTGTCGTGTTGTGGGTGCGAGTATATCAGAAACCAAACGAGGTACCGGGGAGGTGACCAAGTGATATTTTTTTTAGTAAGCTTGTGTTGTGTGTGTTTTTGCCAGAATAATACGACTATTGAAACCTTGGACGACAGAGCTGTTGATTTTCAGAATTGGCTGCCGGGTTTTGATCTCTTGTGAGAAAGGTAAGGAATTTGCGTCAAAATGGAAGTATGTGTGAAAATGAGGGATCCCCAAGTTTCGCATGTAATAAAGTGGGATTTATTACTCTATTTTCAATTTTCAACTATTTTGCAGGCGCGGGGGGGACTAATCGGTTTTATGTAGACTACGATGGCGAGCGTTTCTGCGAGTCCAGCGAAGATGTCGAACGCGGTTGACACACATGACCGGGCTCAATCTTCACAACCAGCATTACAGACCAATTTAAATTCAAATTCAACTAGTAATAAGAAGAAAAAGAAAAAACGTAAAGGAGCGGCGACAGCAACAGCAACGGCTACTAATGTGAACCATGGTGACATCCACTTTAGCTCGTCGGTTGGTCATGATGATTATGATTCTGGTGACGACGCGATTAATCACAGCAATACATCGACGTCAAAGAAGAATAAAAAGAAGAAGAAGAAGAAAGGTGGGAGCTCAGATAATAATGAAACGATGGTGAGTCAGAATGGTACTACTGAGAAATCATCAAAGGATCGGATATGGAATACAAATACCAATGAAGAACGAGAAAGAATAAAAGATTTCTGGCTTAGCTTGGGTGAAGATGAACGTCGAAGCTTAGTCAAAGTTGAAAAGGAGGCAGTTTTACGAAAGATGAAGGAACAGCAGAAGCACTCGTGCAGTTGTTCAGTCTGTGGTCGTAAACGAAATGCAATCGAGGAGGAACTTGAGGTGTTGTACGATGCATACTATGAAGAGCTCGAACAATATGCAAATCATCAACAACCTTATGTTCCACCGGTATCGGCTAATACTTTACGGTATAATGCTCATGCTCAATCGGCGGCTGCACATCAAGCTCGATTACGAGAAATTTTAGATGATGAAGATGACGACGATGATGAATACGATGACGATTATTCAGATTCAGATCAACCTCCAGAAATCCTTGGTCATGAGATTCCTCGTGATTTTTTTAACTTCGGTAATAGCTTAACTGTTCAAGGTGGGATCTTGACGGTTGCAGATGACCTGTTAAAAAACGACGGCAAAAAGTTTATTGAAATGATGGAACAGCTTGCTGAGCGTCGGATGGCTCGTGAAGAAGAAGCAGTTGCTGCTACTGAGTACGATGAATACGACGACTACGAAGAAGAAGAGGACGACGAAGATTATGAAGAGGACGACTATATTGTAAGTAAACTGAACAGCAGACCGAAAACTCGTATCGCTAATTTTTTTTTTTTTTTTTAGGATTCCATGAGTGAAGAACAACGAATGGAAGAAGGTCGACGAATGTTTCAAATCTTTGCAGCCCGAATGTTCGAACAACGAGTGTTAACAGCGTATCGAGAAAAAGTAGCACAAGAGCGACAGCGGAAACTTTTAGAAGAGCTTGAAGAAGAAAACAGATTACAAGAGGAACGTGAACAGAAGAAGCTTAAGGAAAAAGAAAAGAAGAAAGATAAGAAGCGACAACAGAAACAAGCGAAAGAAGAAGAGCGGCTACGTAAAGAAGCAGAAAAAGCTGCTGAAGAAGCAGCACTTGAAGCTGAACGTAAACGTAAAAGTGAAGAAGCTCAGAAGAAACGTGAGGAACAACGACTTAAGAAGGAAGCTGAGAAACGTGCTCAAGATGAAGAGCGGTTACGGAAAGAACTTGAACGTCAGAAGCGACAACAAGAAGAAGAAACTGAACGTGAACGTAAGCGACAAGACAAAGAAGAGAAAGAACGTAAACGTCGTGAAGAACAACAACGAAAAGAACGTGAACTCAAAGAAGCTAAAGAGAAAGAGCTTAAGCTTAGACGAGAACGTGAAGAAGCAGAACGGAAAGCTATGATCGAAGCTGAACAAGAGCGACGGAATCAAGCTGAACATGAAGCTCGTGAAGCACAAGCTAAGGAACTTGAAGCTAGAGCTCGCAAAGAAGCATTGCATCGTGAAGCATATACCAAACGATTGCAGGTGCAACAACAGCAGATACAGCATCAACAACAACTGCTACAAGCCCAACAAGCAGCAGCTGCCGCTGCTCAACAAGCTTCTCAGAAATTGGCTCAACCACAACCTCAACCGGTTCAACATTCTGTTCGACAGATGAGTTACGTTCAGCCTCCCCCGGGAACATTTGCTAGTCAGAATCATCATTTTGTAAATAGTCCTTATGCCAACTCGCCTCCGGCACAAGCATCGTTCCCGGGTATGTTGTCAGCTAGTTCAAGACCGACTCCAAGTCAAGCATCTCGATCTCCTGTTCTACAACCAGCTGGTCCTTCGTCGTCAGACCCACTGGCGACTAATCAATTGATTAATCGGGCGTTTGGTATGAGCGAATTTTCTATACCCACTCCATCTGCTACTTCTCCCGGTGGATCGTCGCCGTCATCGTTAGCTAGTCCGCCAATTGGTGGCGGCAATGCTGGATTGTATAGTACCAGTCAAGCATACAGAGGGTTCCCAAGTGGATTCATCGGGACTAATGGATTTGCGTCAGCACCTTCAGCAGCACCTCAGCCTGGAAGAATATCATCGTATGCTAGCACCGGTTCTACAGGTTCAATCTCTGTACCACCTCCGCCAGTACAGTCAATTACACAGCCTCAGCCGTCTCCATTCACTGCATTCTCACAAGTCCCTGGTGCACGATCGACTTCAAGCGGTACGCCACTTGCTGGTAGCTCGATCCAATCAGCATCCCCGGTTATTGGGTCTGCAACTCTGGATACGACGAGTGTTATTCAATTACCTCCGTCATCACCAAGTGCATCGTCTATTGGTAGAGTGATGATGCAGCCACATCCGATTCAAAGACCATTGTCGAATGCTTCAAAATCGGATGATCAGCAGATTGGGTTTGGTTCGTCTACTTCTAGTGAGGAAGTGCCGATAATGGGTAGCAGGGCTCTACTGGAGGATGACGATGACGATCCACTGGGTGGATATTATCAACCGGTGGCACAACATATCAGTGCTGCGTCGTCGTCTTCGCAAACACCGTTGTCGATCGGGAGTGGAAGCCGGAGCGGTTCAATCTTTGGCGGAGGACAATCCAGTTTTTTCCCAGATTTGCTTTCGTCTTCTACGTCTACTGTACTTCCATCGGCTCCAATTTCATCCTCGGCTGGATTATTTGCAAATACATGGAATATCAGCCTTGGTCTGAATACACCATCATCGACAGTACCTGCGGCAGGTCCAATCGGTTCATCACCTACATCTACAAATGTCCCTGTAACACCATGGACAACAGGTAAGCGAATTACATTATAAACCTTATTGTTAGAACAAATCTAACAATACAGCATGGAACGACCCTCGAAAGAGATAACTACTCGCACTAGGTTTTTTTTTATTCTTCAAGACTATAGTTTTTTTTATGTGCTTTTTGTTTTATCCGGTGTTTGTCAATTTGCTTTTATTTGAATTTTGGTGTGTTTGTCGAGCTTAAGAATTAATTATTCATACATCTATTCTCGAAAAAAACTATATACAAGTCCAACAATTCGTGTAGAGAAATATTTACTGAGGTTTTTTCCATTCAGAGTTCCATGCAACAGAAGGTGGAGTCTCAGTCGGGATACGATATTCAATCGGAAACCTCAAACTTCTATCTTTAACCTTTGACAATTCATACAATCTAGGATCCAATTGTTCCAACACTTCCGACGCGTGTTCCATCGCTCTAAATTGTCTTTCAAGAGCTAAATTTCGTTGAGTTCGAACTTGTCGTTTATGTAATTGCCATGCGGCATGAATAGTTCGATGTTTAATTTGGTCTTCGTAAGATAATTTCAGTCGACGGGGTACTTTCCGGGTATGTGTAACCAGAGAAAACATATTCACTATATCATTAATCTCCCCCCTCCCCAAAAATATTTATTCAATATTTACCTAAACGTTGACGAGCTGCTTCATTTCCTGCTCCGGTGGATTTACGTTTTCCTCGATTGAATATTATACTTCCAAGTGAATAGGTCGGAGTTTGTCGGCATGCTGTCTCAACAACTGACGCATTGCCAAACGACGACGACATGCGTGTGAATGGTCGTAGCAATGATGGTAACCGCATTCTGGTTTTGACTTGACTTGATTGTCTGTTTTATTTCGTTGTGGTTGTTCTTTCGTGTTGGTTATTATTGGCTTGAATATGTTCACGATGAATTTTTCATGGTTCCAACCCGAGCGCCCTGCCCTAAACATTACGGCACGTGATCGTTTGTATGTAGTGTCGGAACCCGAGGTCTAAGGGTTCTCCCCTAACCCTCTACACTTATAAGTCTGGGTCGTTGCTAGTTCCTTTTCCTATCACCTCTTCTTTACTTCGTACTCTATATATAAGCGCTTGTACTAAGGCGGCAATAGAATACCTCATCCTAGCAACCTTATCCTCACCTATAGTTTACATTGTAGACGATGTCACATTGCCGACCGACCGTCTTGAGCAGCTTTCCATACGATAGATTGTAATCATTTAGCAGATTTATTTATTACCCGCATACATTTTGCTACCAACTTAAAGATTCCCCACTTCCCTCATAACCCGTTCATTTCTTGTCAGCGCCGTATGCTTTGGTCGCATAATGACCATCAATCACAATCAAATCCTGAGGACGATAGTCATTTGTGCCTTTGAAATATGTATCGATAATATTTTTTGTACCATTTGCATATCGAACCTGGGCATCGATCGAAGTTCCGGAAATATGCGGAGTCATTGCATTTCCACCACCGTACTTGTTCCGCATGTCTCTCCACGGGTGACTTGCTGGTGCTGGTTGGGGGAACCACACGTCACCTCCATATCCACGGATTTGTCCGGACTTGAGTGCGTCTGCGACATCTTCCTTGACGCAGATTGCTCCGCGTGCGGTGTTGACGAGCCATGCGCCCTTTTTAAACTTGGAAAGCAGTTTCTTGTTGACCAGACCGATGGTGGACTCGTGAAGCGGACAATTCACAGTCACCACGTCGGCCTGACCGACCATTTCCTCAAGAGACTCGACCCTGCGAACGCCGAGGTCTTTCTCAACATCTTCTGGGAGCGCTTGGTAGTCGTAGTAGAGCAATTCCTTTGGATCGAATGCCTTCAGACGTCGGAGTACACGCTGGCCGATACGACCGGACCCGATCGTCGCGATCACTTTGCCCTCGAGATCGTACGAGTCTTTGGCTGCTCCAGCGACGTCCCATTCGCCATCGATGATTTGTTCATGGGCAGGGACGAAGTTGCGAACGAGCTAGATGTGAGACGTCTCGATATTTTGTAAGAAGAGTGTACGCATTGTAGACTGGACTTACCACCAACATAGTCATGACGACGTGCTCAGCGACCGACACCACGTTAGATCCAGTGACTTCCGCAACAGTGATCTTGTGTTCGTTTGCAACAGTTAAGTCAATGTGGTCTGAACCAACGCCAGCGGTGACGAGCAACTTGAGGCTCTTAGCCTTTTCGATCCGTTCGCGACTGATGTAGCCAGGATGGAACGGAGTTGTAATCACAATCTCTGCGTCAACGATCTCCTTATCAAGCGTCGAGTTAGGTCCTTCCTTGTCATCAGTCACTACATAAGTATGACCCTGAGATTCGAGCCATTCACGAAGACCGAGTTCATTCTCGACCGAACCGAGCAGTCGTGGTTCGTCTCTGGCGTGTTGACCGGCTTTGTATAGAACAGCGAGCACTTTGACCATGCTTAAAAACTTTCAGACGGCGATTGAGTGTGATAACAAAAAGAAACAAATACTAAATGAATTGAGCGGGCGCTTGACTGTATTTATACTCCTTCCCCAGTGAGGAGTAACCTTTCGCCAGATATTATGTCTCGTGTGCTTCTACGCTGCTGCCGCGTACATATGCGTCCAGACTCGGCTCAGACCGAACGTGGATTACTTCGCTTGTATTATTGGGGTCTACAAAGTTAAAGCTGCAAATACTATACTCAATTCTACAGTTTTGTAAGCATTTGAGTTTGGAAAATGCAGTGTTAATGATCATTTTTTCCCACATAACCCCCAGCCAGTGAAGCATCGGTGATAAATGATGTAAGCCAAATACCATGACAAAACGACACCCGTCAGCAAAAGAGCAAATCTTTGCCTGAACTTACGGCTACAACTGCTCCTAAGTTATGCATACAAAAGCTTGTTTTAACCCCGCAAACACTTTGAGGGCGAGTCGGTCAAGTGCCGAACTGGAACTCCCCGAAAGTGACGCAAGCAACGACGAGCCAACCAGGCCACATCGGTCTCGTCACCAAAAGAAAACAAAAAGGTGACAACCAAGATAACCAAAGTCTTGTTGTCAATTGTAGACTGTGAAACTGTAGTCTGTCTCTAAGTCAATACAATAGATGTATTATAGTATGAGACTGACGTAGTATGGCGGCCACCGGCATCTCCGCCGCACTCCGGACTGCCGCCCAAAGCCGAATGCCGAAATGAACCCGGACGAGTATCGGACTGGTCGATGCTAAATGATACAAGCAATACCTTCCACAGTATGCTTGTCTAGATTACTTTCTCTAAAACCATTGTATTCACATTTGATAGTCTTGCTGAGCATATCTATTGATCGTTATCTCGCCGCTTGCGCTCCCCTATCGCTGCTGTCTGAGACTCGCTGGGACACCACTTGCGGGGAACCTAACGAATGTAAAAGTGCCTAACAAGCTACACGATGAAGTCACTATTGGCTTTTTCTTTGGTTGTAAGTATGGCAAAATTTTTATGTAGCGTCTTCTATACGACAATGATAAATCATTTGCATTCATCTATACATTTTTTATCTATGCAGATCCAATCTCGCCCTTGACCCAGCCCTCAAGTCCTCCACGGATAATAATATCCTGCAAATTAGGACCCAAATCACCAACTTTTTGTTCCAACACAATCGGACCGTCTTGTCCGTCTCTGACTTGAACTGTCGCAGTAGGAACATCCCATCGGATAAACAACCCAGTTCGTCGAGTAAGTTCTGGTTCAGACGATGCATATTTCTGTCTGAGAAGACCAACTAGTGCTGGTAACTCGAGCGTCAGTAGTGCATTGTTGATCGAGTTGCGGAAGAAAATATTTCCGAATGAGCCAGATACAACTAATCTGATGCCGCGGGCAAGAATACAAGTGGCGGCTTGTTCACGAGATGAGCCAGTACCAAAGTTAAATCCCGAAATCAGCACATCGCCGGCATATGTCTTGCTCCCAAAATCGCTATCGTAGTTTTCCATACACACTTCAGCCATCTTCTCCTTAGGGACATCATCTTGATAAGTGTACTTTCCTGGATAAATACCATCAGTGTTAATATTGTCAGCATCGCAAAATACAAGCTCTCCCTCAATCAAAGCCGGAAATCCTTCTCGAATCTGGGTAGGACTTGCGCCATCAGCAGCAGCTTCAGATTGGTTTGCGTCCGCAACTTCAGCAGACTCAAGCACCGGAGTAGCTGGAACACTCTCGCCATAAATTTCTTGTGGGAATCCGATGCGTCCCAACACTGCTGAAGCTGCAACAACAGCAGGACTAGCCAGGTATGCCAATGCTTCTCTGCTTCCCATACGACCTTTGAAGTTACGATTTGTAGCTGAAATACCAACTTCACCATCCTTGAGCAAGCCAACACCAAGGCCAATACATGGGCCACATCCAGCTGGTAATGGAATCGCACCTGCATCAACTAAAGCTTGCCATGCGCCATCATTCTCAGCATCAGATTGAACCTCCGAACTAGCTCCAGCAATGTATAATTCGACACCCGCAGCAACCTTGTGACCCTTAATCACATCAGCTGCTGCCTTGATATCAGACAACCGTGAGTTTGTGCATGAAACTAAGTATGCCTTGTTGATAGCAATCTTCTCAGCCGCAAGGTCTGATAATGATCGTGTAACCTTGACTGAATTGGGACCGGATACATATGGAGCAAGTGTAGACAAATCAAGCACCAAATGCTTAGCGTAAGCAGCACCAGGAGAAGCACTCAATGACAAATCGGTATTGGCTACCTTCTTCGCTAGCTCTTCTACAGTGTCACTGTTGATCCGTGGGTGTGGCTGTGGCAACCTCAGGGCTCTGTTACGAAGCCAGTTAACCACAACCGAGTCGACTGGGAATAACCCAGACAGAGCACCCCATTCAGTAGTCATGTTTGCGATAGTAAGTCTGTCGTCGACTGTCAATGCAGGAATAGCATCTCCAGTGAATTCAATAGCATGATTAAGAACCTCGTCCTGGTTGAATACACCGCACAAAGCAACAATAACATCCTTGCCCGACACACCAGCAGGTAGCTTTCCCTTCAACTCAACCTTAGCCACAGGAGGAATCTGCCACCAGGTTTGTCCAGTAGCCCAGATAGCAGCCGCATCAGTACGAACCATAGGCGTACCTAAACATCCAACACCACCATACGTATTTGAGTGCGAATCCGATGCAACAGTAAGTCCACCTGGAAACGCATATCCTTCCTCAACCAAAATTTGATGTCCAATTCCTCGTCCAGCCGGATAGAAATCCAGCCCTTGCTCTTTAGCAAATTTCTCAATGTTATGATATTTCTCCAAATTCTTCTCAGATTTGTTCTGAACGTCGTGGTCGAGCGTCAACACCACTTGTCGATCATCTGCGACTTTTTTGGCACCTAAGCCCTTGAACTTAAGCGCAACTGGCCATGAGTTATCGTGTGTCATGCAATGCGCAGGCTTAATTGTCACAAAATCCCCAGATTTAACCACCTTACCAGGCGCAAGCCCGACCGAGTATTTCTGCACAATCTTCTCTGTCAAATTCTGTGGAATTTCTGCTTCAGCTGTGGCATACTGCCGACTGAACTGTCGTATCAATGTACTTATTCCGGCTCGACCCATTATGTCTGCTGCCGTACAGTATCTCAAAGTCGATATCTGGTAACAATTTTTTTTTTTAACTTTTTATTTTATTTTACGGCCAGTTGAATTTCGAGAAAACATGCTTAGTGCGGCTCACAAGTTAGTCACGTGCTTGACTTTTTTTTTTTGAACTCAATTGAAATGACTTCAAGGGCCCAGTCAGTTGTGCATGCAGAATAGTTGATTATCGGATCAGAGGAATGTAAAATGGATGCAAAGAACATTGTTTTACTGACTCGGATATTGTCGCTTAAGGATGCGTCGCCGTTCGTGCTGTTGCTGGATACTCCGCGGCAGACGGCGAAATACGTGATGCTGGAATTCGCAATGAAGGTGTCGCCGGAGACCAAGGTTTTGCTTTTGTCATTTGAAACTGCAAGTTTAAATGGGATAACTTCGAAGATTACATTGATTCAGTGTCATTCAATGTCGCATTTGGATATTCATAACAAGGTTACGGCGGAGCTGGGACAAAGTCAACGTACGTAGACAGCTGATTGATTTCGAATCAAAACTAACTGTACAGGGACATTAATTTTGATTGATTCGCTTTCCTACATTGAAAATACAAAGGTCACAAGCTTTATATCAGCTCTGATACGACCGGGATCAACACTTGTCGCAATTGCAAATGACCAAGATCACATTCCGCCTGTCAGTCGAAATTTTGCACCATCGAGAAATACTTTATTATTGTATTTGGCTACCACGATCATGCGAATAAAGTCTATGAATGCGGACTTTGGAGATGAGGCAGTCGAATACTTTACACCGCCATTCGGAGCACATTTGAAAGAATGCATTGTTCAATTTACTCATCGTCGGAAATCTGGCCGTGCTATAGATGCGAACTTTGCCTACTCGTTTACAAATCATACGTTCACACCAATATCAGCTCGTCGTGCCGAGGGAGAACAAATCAATGATAATGAAGATTATTTAATACAGGATTTGACGACGTTCAATTTACAAACTACCGAAAAGCAACGTGTTGCCAGGGATCAAGTTAATTTGCCATATTTGAATGCGCAGACCGATGTTACTGGCGGCGGTGCCATTGTGTATCAGTACGAAAAGGACGATGACTACGACGAGGAAGATCCATATGAAGATCCATTTTAGTGAGCGTCGTTGCAACGGATTATATATTCACTGATACTACAAAGATTGCATACCATCTTCAAAATCTACCTGCTTATCTCAGAAATAGATACCATATCATAAACACAAATATGAGCGAGACACCTGCAACAGGGGCGTACTGCCGTATCATTGCGTCAAAGTTGATCTTCTTTGCAGCTTTTCGGTATTTAGACGACTCGGCTCTAAGAGAAGATGACATGCTTGACATTCCTACCGGTTAAATAACTGGCGAAAAGATTGGGGCGTTTCTTTGACTTACTGTCGAGTGAATCTCCTCTGTATAATAGATCTTCAATATTCTTAGTCATTACTCGCGTGACGTCCTGCAATTCAGAGTTCAATTGGTTTAAATTGACCGACGTCCGTGTATCTTCGTAGACCCGCTTGGTTTTCTGAATGAAACTCTCTACGACAAGTTAGCACAGTCACATTCTAAATCGCTTTGGTGCGCCTACCAAAACTAACGAATGCAAATGGACGCAAGTCAGGCGATTCCAGCCTATGTCCATACGAGTTGAAAAACTCTCTATCCAGCTCGTCCAAATATGTGAATGCAAGCTTTCTGGGATACGACTTATCGCAAATTGTTAAATAAATAACACCATTTGCAATCAAATAGCTACAGATACGCGTTAGCTCTGATTTATGCTTAGCCAAGACAAACTACCTACTGATGCAC
This sequence comes from Myxozyma lipomycoides, assembly GCA_030564125.1. NCBI lineage: Eukaryota > Fungi > Ascomycota > Lipomycetes > Lipomycetales > Lipomycetaceae > Myxozyma > Myxozyma lipomycoides. The sequence continues at coordinate 94,025 of JAJLTW010000006.1, forward strand.
ATAGGGACCGGACTCGACTGATGCCCTGGGTTCTGATGTTGAATTCAATTTCCTAACAATTTCCTTCTCCTCTGCAGTATATTTCGCAAGTCCATCGTAGTCCTAAAAATACATTGTCAGCTTAAAATTAAAAATCTATAGCCGGAAAGTGACTTACGGTGGCATCGTCAACACCAGCGGCAAGTGGAAGTTCTGGGATAAAAAGTTAGCTACCTAAACTGAACTGTCAATCAATAATCAAAGCTCCATACTGTCTGATAGTCGGACGATCGACGTTGATTTGATCATCTTGTGGACTCAGGAGGTCAGTTCACGATGCGTGCCAACTTAATTGACGCAGGCGATAGAACTGCTTCCAATGCACAAAAACAAAGCAAATATTGCTCCAAAATCCTGTCTATCCTACCAAAAGCAGCCCAAGTTCAAGTTATGTTTGCAAATATCGGCGGTCTGCCGGTGCTGGGTGCATTCTCAAACGGACACAACACACCGAGGGCGCTCACAAAATAACCCAGCACGTGAGTTTCACGTGACATATACAGGCATTGCCGCCGCACGCACTGTGCACTTAAAAAAAGGCACTGTTAAACGAGTCGCCAGCAGTCGGTCTGGGACCGTACATACATGTATTAAAATACATAAACTGATGACGACCGTGTGAATTTGGACGGTGAGACAGACATTTTACACCACACTCGTGCAGAGTTTTTGAACATGCATCTTGTTTGCGGTTAAGCAAGTTTGCGAATTAAAGGTTACCAGCAGTTTTTTTCAGTTTTTGTAGCGCAGACTCGGATCTTGCAATTCAGGTTTTACATCTTGACATCATTGGAACTTCTTTTGAGTATCAGGTCCATGGTCTAGGCATGCAAGTTTGGGAATGCTGTGATTATTTTGTTTGATTGAGATTTTGGATTTCTTCACATTGGCCTGGCTTGTAATTTTGAAGTACTTCTTGGACCCCAGAGCTGTTCAGGATGGCGCAACCCCGGTCTTCAAAAGGAGCTGGCAGTCGAGGAAGGCCTCGCAATAGCAAGGACCAAGCCAGAGACAATGTTCGTCAGCGACCAAGGAACGGTAGAGGTGCTGGTCGTCGTGGGTCGTTTGAACATGACCCGGAATTCGACCGTTCGTTGCCGTTGGCTGCTGTTGGCGGTGACACAGACGGCCATACCAGGCCAAATAGAGCAGTAGGCTCTGGGCATCAGGTCTATACGGAAGAAGCTACGAATGGTCGTCTTGAGCAGGCTAAGCACCTCTATGATCCTAAAAATGATCCTATACCGTCAGTACCGGCAGAAGGCGCTCGCCAGGCACAGAATGTTGCTGCTAGTGGTGGTGGTGGCCACGGTGCAGGTAGCGGTAGACCATGTAATGTTGGTCGTCAACGAAATCGCAGAGATCGGAATAAAAATGACGAGATACGGTCACGGTCTCAAAATAGGTCTCGCAATAATGCCCCTTGTACAAAGAAGTTATATAATCCCAAGGGTAATGGGTCAGATAATGAACCATCAAAAATAGTTATCGAGTCACCGCAGGATACCAACGAGCCAATAAAAGGTCATATTGATTGGCTTGGGAATTTTGTACCTAAACCTGGATCAAATGCTCCAAAGCCGTTGATTCTAAAGAATCCAAAAAGCGGCAGCGCTATAACGTATAATTCGGCGTTTGTGAACGATTCTATTCTTCATAACGTATCCGCGGATGAACTTGAGCAGAATATCTCTTGCATTTACTCAGATATCGAAAAGTTGGAAGCGCAATGTTGGCAGCTAAATCGACATAGGTTTCTATCAAGAGATGCTGTATGGCACGAATTAGTCGAACCTCATCTGCAACTATTAAATGCTTACGAAGACTATATATTTGCATGTTACATGCCAGCTGCAACTCCAGAAATTAGGGAGTTAGTGACAAAAAACGACATACCTTCGCGAGTTTGGAAGAACGGCATGTCAAAACTTATTGATTATTTGAAGGCAAGGCTTTCCGACTCGTCTGAGGATCTCAGGTTATTTTTGTATACCAGTTACACAGTTACAGCACGCTTGATGGAATGTTCTCATACATATACCGAAATCTGGCTTGAATTGTTGGGAGATCTTTCCAGATGTCTTATACCATTGACTGAGAAGGAAGACAGGGCACCATGGTATTTGAATGCATTTTACTGGTATACGCGATGTTCTTATTTGACGCCTGGGGTTGGGCGATTATATCATTCGATCGGGCTAACGTGCGAATTATCTTTATTTGATCAGTTGTATTATATTGGTAAAAGGTAATTTAATGACGGCAAATTTTTGTCATTTTGTTTTGTTGTACTAATTGACTAGTCTTATCGCGGAGGTACCATTTTCTGCTGCGCGAGCTTCTTTACTTCCACGTTTTGGAACAGCATTTAGTTCGCAGACTGTTTTGAATATGTCTAAAATGCATTCACGATTTGTGCAGCTGCATGCAATTCTGTTTACTCGGAGTCGATTTGAGGAATTTACGGCTAGGATGGATCAACTTTTACTTGATATAAAGCGCCCTGGTGTCTGGGTTACAGATGGAATCAAGATGGCTATTGTTAACATAGCTACATTCTATGATTATGGTGATAAAGACTCTACTCTGAAGGAGTTACTTTTTATGGAATCTAGAACTGGAACGGTTGAGGAGATGTTTTCAAGTGCATCCAGTGACGGAGATAGTACCCTGGTATCCTTCACTAATGACATGCAAAAGTCAATATCTGATCTTGCAGACGAGCATGTTTCTATGGTTAATACAGAATCATTTGTAAAGTCAAAAAAGTTTCAACTAGAACTGAAACTACTTGAACCTGCTCGCAAGCTGGCATTTGAAACATTAAGGCTAGCTTTACAAGTCGGTAGTCCTGAGCATTACTCTCATATTTACGCATGGATGTTGTTTTTACGTCGTATATTTGAAACGCAATCAGAAGAAGCATGCGAAGAACTTTTTTTCAATCCGACAGTATCATTCCCGTGGCAAGAGTTATTATGGTTCTTGACTAATCTGACATTCCTTACCGAAGCTCAAAAAATTAGAAAACTGGAAACCCTACCAGGAAATCGGCCATTATGCGAAGATTGGGCTTTGTGTGGGTTGGATTTTACCAAAACACTATATCCTGCTGGATTTTTTAACCGGACAATTGATGTTGACGTGTTATATCAAGTCGGGTCGAACGGTGAAGTTGGTCCGAGTATATCATCGTCTCCAACAGATGCGAAAGACACTAAATCTCAGAACGAACCTAGTGATGACGCAATAAGAGTTGATAGGATTCTTTGGTTAGGTTTGGAAATTTCAAAACATACGTCAAAGTTCGGATATGTGCCGGAAGGTAGCAAGTTCACACTGGCTAACGGAAGTTAAGCCGGTTTCTTTAAAATGGAATATTTTTCTGCAGGGAGCGCGCGGTGTCAGTTGTACGTTATGTTTTTTTTCGAAATTGTATAGCATCATGTGAGATTGTAAATTCACGTAGTTTTAGTGTATGTACATAAACGAGATGTGCGGTTCAAAGTGAGAACATCGGGTTAGGTGTGTTTTTGGAACTCAAATTTTAGCAATATCGGCCCACAACACGCAATATTTGTCTGGGGAACGCGCGTATTATTTATCCATTGGATCGCATTCCTCCCCGTTTTCGACCCGTCTTCAGGTCAACTATAAAGGATATACCAACGAATCACAAGGCTGATTGAGGTTAGGCTCTCTACGTTTTAGATACAGGACGTTTATACTTGAAATAATATTTTACATTTTGATCCAGATCAAAGTTGTCGAACCGCAATGAGTCTCTACACGCTCCTTAACTCATTATTTGTAAGCGTTGATTGACGATTGTAATTCTTTGGATTGAATCTTATTAACCCTTTTTTGGTTTCAGTCTTTTTTTCTTTTTGTTTTATGCGTTACGATCTTGGTATTGATGTACAAATGGGCAGTCAAGCCACTTCTAGCCCGGTACAACATCTCGATTCCACTACACGACATTACAGACTACCTCTCACGCACTACAACGTCAGTATCTGGAAATAATAGCGGTGAACGTGGAAATATTGTGTTACCTGGATCAGATGAACTCGAAGCCGGTGTTGGAATTTCGAACCTTGGTCGTGGACATGGAAATGTGGGCGAGACTAGACCACATTTTGCATGGGAGCGAAGATCATCTTTTGGAATTGGCGCTGATGATGATGGTGAGATTGAAAGGTTTTTTGATACAACTAGCATGAGAAGCTCAAGAGCTTAATGGTAGTATCCGTTTGGTCTTTTTTTTTATAGGCAGGTTTAGGAGTCAAGTTTAGGGGCGTTTTTTTTTCTTTTTGGTATCGAACGATTTACAATTTCATCTTTTATTTTTCATCACATTTAAGATATTAAAGACAATTCAGATTAAAAACTCATTAAAACTAAACCTTGCCATCCAAAGCATTTACAAGTCATCCTCGTGTTTGGTTGGTAACCCGTTCGTAACTGTGTCCAGTTTGGTCAAAAATTGACGTACCCAATGAGCACATGTATTAGTGATGACTTCAGTGTATAACGCTTCCCATCTTAACGCGCGCTCATCGTCAGGCATAGTCACAGCAGTAAAGAAAGCATCAGCTACTTCTACACGATCCCATGGATTGACAAGCAAACACCTGTTTCCCATAACTGACGCTGAGCCAGTAAACTCAGACAATATCAATGGTCCCTTTGAGAAATTGGAGTGCTGGCAGTAGATATACTCATGACAGGTTAAATTCATGCCTTCTCGTAATGAAGTCACCACAAAAACATCGGCCTCACAAAGCAATGCAAGGTACTGCTCGAACGAAATATCCTGATGCAAAAATACTACTGGTGGCTCGGAACCAACATGAGAATTTGATGAGTTAATCCGTGTGACAATATCAGACACCTCAGACTCTAAATCATTCGAAGCAATATTCGTCAAGCATACTTGAATCATCGTTGCTTTCTCTTTGTATTCAGGGTGATCTTTTAAAAATCGCTCATATCCAAGCATCTTGTGGCGCACTCCTCTGAACTGATCAAGTTTATCACGTCCCACAATAAGCTTTTGATCTGGCCATCTTTCTCGAATCATCTCTCTCCATCGCTTGACTTCTGGGCTCTCGCAAGCTAATTGAAGTGACGCAGGATCAATACCGATTGCCATATCAACAACAGACACTGTCCGACCATTACGATACTCGATTGTACCGTCTGGATTACTCTTAAGCCCAAGAACAACTTGACATGTTTGACGGAAATGCCTTGCATACTCGACAGTCTGGAAACCGACCACGTCGGCGCCTAGCATGCCCTCCAACAGAAGCTTCCGAGTAGGTAAGCACCGATATACCTCTGACGAAGGGAATGCAATATGTAAGAAAAATCCAATTTTGGCGTCAGGTATCTTCTGGCGGACCATACCAGGAACAAGAAGTAGATGATAATCGTGAATCCATACTGTATCACCAGGAGTGTAATTAGCCACCACCGTATCAGCAAACGCTTTGTTCAGCGCATGATAGTGCACCCAAGAATGATCCTCATAAGCCTTACTCTTTGGATTGTCTGGTATTTGATAGTGGAATGTGGGCCACAATATATCTTTGCAATAATGAGTGTAATGTCCCTCTACCGTGGAATCAGACGCAAATACGGGAATATCTTCGTAATCTTTGCGAAGAACTGATTCGATGCTCTTCTTGATGACATCTTCAAGTGCATCGGTAGGCATACCAAGAGTTCCGATCCACTTGGTAGACGAGATCAATCCCTGGGTTTTGGCACGAGTAACAGCGTTGCGCAAGCCACCGTTACCCTTTGCATACTGAACGACCGACCATGAGGCCGACGAAAAAGCACTAGCCGCATCAGTAGGTGACAAAAGATCCTTAATGCGTTTTGGTGCTATTTTCAGAGAAGGTACGTTAGGGATCGAATACCGTCGTCTCGACACAAGATGTTTTGATGGCGGGGGTGAGCTTGCTCGAGACTTTGGATGCGACACGACCACAGCTTTCTCGAATTCTTTCAAACTAGACGAGAGTCTGCTCACAACCGGTGCTCTTTGTGTTCCAGGTGCGACAGACTGGGTTGGCAAACGCGAATTTCTGTTAAATTCAAGACTGCCAGCAACCACGTCAACCGCGCTCAAGACACTGCTGCTGCGACCAACACTGGCTTCATAATCGTCATCCGCGCTGTCAACAATCGAAGACTTGCTCTTTTTCTGCTTAAAAAAGAATTCTTCTGCGCCAGACGGTAACGGCGGCGACGCAGGCGGCGTGTTATGGGTTGACGTCACTCGAGATGCGAGCGACTGGACGAACGTCGGCACTGGCGTGGTTGTCGACTGCTGGTTCGACGATAGAGACGTTGACGAGCTCTGGCTTGCCAAAGTTGCTGTACTCACCAGTGGGGTCTGATGTGGTGCATTGTACGGCGGTGCTTGCGAGGGTGCGTCGTAGATCACTGACGACGAGTTCTGCCTCGACAACCCCGGCGAGGCCAGAACTTTCTCGACCAGGTTGGGATCATCGAGGTTGAAATGGATCGTATGAGGGAGATACCTATGGCAATTAGCACTTAACAAAAACAGCGATATAAGCTGATACGTACAAGGAGACCACAAGAAGCGTCATTTTGTACCAAATCCGCTGTGAGCATGCGCAAGCTCGTGCTTGAGTTGGTGGTTGGGGGGGGGGCTAAGTCTCTCGATTTACAACAATCGCGATTTAAAGATTTAAAGATGGTGCTGCCTCGACCTGATCGGCGCCCACACAGCGCCGCGCCCGTTCTCCTGGCACGTGACCAAATATCTGCAAGGGGCTAGGGCACTGGCCCAGAGCTAGTGGTAACTAACATATAGTTATGTCACAGTAAATTATATCAACGATAGACACTGTAGTTAGTATATCTTAGAAGGATTGATGCTTTTCTCAGTGCTAAAGCCAAAGTGCTTAAAATTCTGCCACAGGACTGTGCCTATAACGTAACAGCTTCAAGCCGTGGTTGCAACGGGTATTTAGTGCGAGTATTGCTATTATCGGCTGGAAAGAATAATTGTTTAAAATAGTTGAAATACTACGGATCAGTTCACTTCCATCGTAGCTTCAGATCCGAATGAATGCGCGCAAAAATCCCATATGCTACTATATGCACCTTTATTGACTCCCTAATATACACCAAAGCACGGGTTAACCCATATACAATCATTTGAGAATAACATTTGCACTTCTTAATTGAAGATACTGCTGATCCACTCCGGGTGGTAATAACCGTACAGCTTCATAAACCTGGCGATTATGATACCGCAAGTTCGACACCGGCATTTTATATGGCGCTCTCAGACCAGTAATATCGCACCAGTACTTGCGAGGTAAGACTGAAGGAGGTGCCTCAATTGAAGAATATGTCGGTAAATCAATTATCGATGCTTTCGCAGATTGCTCAAGACTTGCAATTCGTTTCTGTTCGTCGATGATGATCTGCTTTGCATTTTTAACTCGCCATTTTACATGTTCTGGTCGCGCCCGAAATAGCTTTGGTTCAGCGGCTATATCCGCCGACTCAAGTGAAAATGTAGCCATAGTATGTCCTAACTAGCTCTCAAAAAATGGTTCTTGGAATAATCTATGGTGGATTGTAGACAGTCGCGTATCATGGCATGCGTTGCAACAAGTACAGATTGGAAGTTAGACAGCGCCCTAAACCCTCTAGATTCGGTTCATCAAAAGTCAATGACATCAAGACCATTTTGACCAACTCGACCGATTATGCGAATATCTTTGGCCAGTGCTAAAAAATTACAAATATAGCAAATCAAGTTAGATACTGGCCTGAGATCGTCGTAATCTACCGCGTTTGAGCTTCACAGAGCTCGATCCGGCAATATCTAGATGCTCCACATTTGCTTAAATATTACAAAGTTAAGTTATATATTAAAAGAGCATATTCACAACAATAAACAAAAAAGAAAAAAAAAAATAATTCAACTCAAATATATCAAACACCGACGAATCCCAAAACTCAGGATTATTTTGTGGTTAACGAAAAACTCGTTATAATGCACCGATGATTATTCTCCAGGTAATGGACCACTAACGAAATATCGTCGGGGGTCAAGTCCAGTTACATCGGCACTTTTCGCTTCGCCATCGAGTAAAATCTCCGCCATAACTAAACCAGTTCCCGGTGCATTATTTATACCCCAACACGAATGACCAGAGGCTACATAAAGATTTTGTGAAGACGTTGGCCCAATTAAGGGTCCCGACGTCGATGGCACATCAACAACCGGCAAATAACAAGCTTGCCGTCGAGTGACGCGCCCTCCTTGTAACTCCTTACTTAATATAGCAGCATACTTCACGAGCTCTTCGCATCGCTCTTTTAATACCTCGACATCATCTGTGGTCTCTGGCACTTCAACATAATTGTCGCCTTCGCCACATATATAAACCTCTTCTTTGCGAGCATATATTTCTGGAGAGATGTACTTGGCCTTCGCTAGCTTCAATTCTGTGAATAGCGCATAGGCAGATACTGGCCGCACCGGTGTGATTGTTATCGAATGCGCACGCAATCCAGATACAGGACAAGTTGGAAGAAGTCTAGACGTCCATGGCCCTGCTGTAACAACAATTTTGTTGGCCTCTAGCGTAACCTCGTCGGTCGAGGATGCATTGGCCGCAGCAACCGACGATGGCTGATATGTAACCGACTCGACCGCATCTTTACCTCCGCTCAATAGTTTATAGTTCAACTTTGTGACTTTGCCCAAAACCAAATTAACAGCTCCAGATTCCTGTGCCCGCCGCAGTATAAACATAGTAAATTTGTAAGGATGAACTTGCGCAGTCGAATCAGTACCCGAGAGCGATGACCACGACTCGAGAATGTCTTTGCGAACCCAGTCGAGATCGTCAGGAATGTCCAAATCGTGTGTCTTTTTCTTTCGGGTTTGGGCAGTCTTTGAAAGATTCCCTTCGAGAGAGACGGTCTGTAACCGTCTGTAGCCCCATTCGTCTTCACCATTGTATTCCTCCGCCAATTCCTCATGCAAGCCAAACGAAAGCGGCACAAGCTGAGCTGGAAACGCCCAGAGAGCAAGCAATCCACCCGCTTTTCCACTAGCACCTGAAGCCGGTCTTGTTGACTCTATTATAGTGATTTTGTGTGTCGATGGAGAGAATTTGGGATGGCGAGTGATGTAGTAAGCTGTACAAACTCCGATAATGCCAGCACCGACTATAATAATGTGTTCTCGCGCATCTGGAATTGCTGCAGCCGAAGCAGTCGTCTTGGTAGAAGTAGGCATGGTAAAAAAAAAAATTTGCAAATCACGGTAGGCCTGAATCAGCTTTGTATGCAACAGATCTGGAAGTCGACTCGCTCGTCTGAGTCCTCTGCTGCTACCTTCGTCCAAACAGTCAACAGCTCGCAATCGGGCGGGGCAGGCAAACCACTCAAACAAGAGTCAGTCTCTGTTCGATCGTGCGTCTGGGGAATGGGCTACACCTGCAAGCTGAGTAACGAATCGCCGGTCCTCTGCAGCACTCGTCCCGATGGCTGGAGATCCCGGTCTGCCTCTCGACGTCGCGCGTCGCTGGAGAGGAGGGAGGAGGCGGGAGAAAGGAGAGCTCGTTCCTGGAGTGATCTGGTTCTGGCAATCACGGTGCCCAGATTTGATATATTCTTTATGTAGTTCACGCTGCTGCCTGCCAAAGTGAGATCGATGTCTGTCTGGTTCGTCGGTCGTTTGGTCCGTCTGTCGTCGACCGGGCGTGAAAAGGTGGTGTGACTTGGCGCCCCACCAACCCTGGCCCTAGCACCCTCAAGACACTGCACTGTGCGGCTGCAATAAAAAGACGGCGTTACGTAAGCCATTTGCAAAGCTGCCCGGTGCTGAGTCAACTAGTTAACTTTAGTTAGTTCGCCCCCCTGAGAAATGTTCCGTGTTCTCGATGATCCAGGCTGAACTTGCTTAGGTCCCCCCCCCCGGAGCAGGGCGCAAGTCTTGTTGAGGTTTTTAGAAAGAAGCGAGACCTGTGCTGCAGTAGTGTTATGGCGGTGAAGCTGAAATGGATCCTTAAGGGCCACCAGGCTGGAGTTAGCGACGTGCAGTTCTCGCTCGACGGCGAGTGGATCGCAACAGCTTCGGCAGACGGGTCGATCAAGATCTGGCACGCAGACACTGGCGAGTACGAGACCACGCTTAGGGGACACGCTCGGGGTATAAACGACATATCGTGGTCGTCTGACTCTACTATTATTGCGTCAGCCTCGGACGACAAGACGGTTCGGGTGTGGGACGTTACTACTGCCATGACGTTGCGAATCCTTCGCGGCCATACAAACTACGCGTATTCGGTTGATTTTAATCCAAAGGGGAATCTGATCGCGTCGGGATCGTTTGATGAGTCTATTAAAGTCTGGGATGTTAAGCGAGGGTCGTGCTTGCGTACGCTGCCTGCGCATTCAGACCCGGTCTCAGCAGTGCATTTCTCTCGCGACGGCACAATGATCGTGTCGTGCTCGCATGATGGCCAAATAAGGCTATGGGATACAGCAACAGGGCAGTGTCTAAAGACATTGATTGAAGATAATAACGCACCAGTATCGTCAGTCAAATTCTCACCCAATGGGCAGTATCTTCTTTCTGGTGCTCTTGATTCTTCTGTTCGACTATGGGACTATCTCAAGGGTAAATGTGTAAGAACTTACCAAGGCCACAAAAACGACAAGTACATATGCACTTCTACGTTTTTTTATTCACCAAACGGCTCTGAAGCGCCACAAGTTGTCGAAGTTGTGTCAGGATCTGAGGACGGAATTATATACTTCTGGGATGTGCAGACAAAAGGAATAGTATCAACCATAACCGAAGCACATGATGGTCCTATATTGGCGGTGGATTGTCATCCTACAAAATTAATGCTAGCTTCGGCAGGATTGGATGGGTTGGCGAAGATATGGACCAAGACTTGAATATATGATTACAAAAATAACATTGATCTCGTAGCTATCCTGGAACGTTTGAAAATTATTATTCACAGTCCAGGTAATTTACATTCCAGTCCGCTGATTTTCTTTGAAGCCGCAATATCATCAACCACAACCTTGGCATTGTACACGCAGTCATTCAGCGAAATGCCACAGTAAGATGCACCGACGGCCACTAAACGGCCATCAAATTGTTTGAGGATACCATCATGAATCACAGATAACCTATCACTGTGTCCTACCGTATATTGTGGTATGCATTGTTCATGCAGTGATGCCTGACAGACATCAGGTTCTGCGGTGATACCCAAGTGTCTCATAACAACATTCTTAGCCATCTCAATTAACTGTTGAGAGTCTAGCTCAGAGATTTTTATTTCATTGTCGTCCCAATGGTGTCCGCCAAGCATCACCGTCAGCTTGAGGCCGTCGACTGCATCTTGTCCTACTACAGCATCGGAATCGAACACGACACCAAGTGCGTTTTCTGGATTCTCACCTTCACCCTTATGTAACTTGGGGATCAAATAGCCAAACCCGTGGATCGATAGCAGTCCTGTGTTGTTGTAGAATAAGTTCACCACCCCGACTGACACCGACGTAATCTTATTTAAAAAATATTGTAATCGAGATGGCTCAAGTACTGTCTTCAGCTTCTGAGCCGGAAGTGCCGATACTACCATAGAGTATGTGTCAGACCCAAGGCTTGACCTTACTCTGACACCACCGACTGCTCGCTCAATATGTAAGGCCGGATTGTTGTAAGTAATGTCGACACCATCGGTCGTCAAAACCTCTGTAAGTCTATTAATAACAGACTCTATGCCGTTTTTGAAACCGACTATACTCATCCCATTCAACTTGTTAAGTAATTCAACATTGTTTTCCCTCAGTAGCTGTAAATTTGCACTGTTAATCGCATCATAGCTATTAAACGGTAGCTCAGCATTGTGCTTCATATCGCCTTTCTTGTTTCTCCAGAACGCCATAACACTCCCCCATGTTTTGTCCTTACGCCACAAAGATGGAAATATAGATTTAATACTGAGTTGATACGCATCTCCTGCATATATTCCATGAATTCCAGCACATACCAATCTATCTGCTAACTTTGGTCCAAATTTCCGAGCAATAAAATCGCCAATAGACTCGTCGTCCGCCGCTGTAGATGTGTTCCTAAAGGGCTCGCCCACTATCTCCTTGGCTAGCCCTCTGAACAAAGGTTGTGTAAAATATAGACGCGCCAACGACAGAATTGAATGTGGTATCCGGTTGATTTGATTAGCAAAATAAATATATCGATTCTTTGCAGCAACTGATGTTTTCGGAACCATTATCATATCATCTAAAAGTTCTATCCTTCTCAACTTTATAATCAGTCATTATATCGAACACCATCATAGTTATACTCACGAGATCAAACATATTCACTGACGACACGTTCTTTGCGACTCGCAATGTCCGTGGTCCACGCTCAAACAAAACGCCTTCTATATTTTCAGTACCAATCGAATGCCGACCACTTTGTATCCATCCTCCAGGTCTATGGCTTGACTCATAAATTGTAATCTGAACCGACTTCGGTAATACCTGGCGTAAGTAAAATGCGGTTGATAAGCCGCTGATCCCACCGCCTAATTGTTAATTTCAGTCAATAAAACAACAAGAAACGACCATAATTCACCTAAAATAGCCACATTATTAATATGGGCCACCATTAGTCAGATCAGTGATATCACATTTACTACAACGAATGGCTTTGTAGAAGATGTTGGTTATCGTATCATTATCATTTCTTGGATGAAGCTAAATATAGGTTCAGGGCTACCTTTGATTCTTGATTTGCTGGATTGTCGTTTGCTTTCTTACTGACCGGTTATTGCATTTGTTCAATGTTGTATATCTTCAGTGCTCTCGATACAAGAAGAGCGGGATATACTTATAATTCGTCTACGGCGTTACTCGATTGACTCACCAATAGATTGGAAGTGCCCCGCCTCGTTATTCACATATCTTATGTTAAGTGCGGGACACTTTCATTCCCGTCCACCGTTTTCTACTTAGAACAATTTTGACCTGCCGACAACGACGGAGATTCTCAGTGTTATGAAATAATTACAATTATATGAAGCCAAGAGAACGGAATAAGTTATATACATACGTCCCACACAAACACCTTAACCTAAGTTGTTCTCGGTCTGGCGTCACGGGTGCGCATAGACTGCGCAATTAACTATTTGACGCACAACCGACCATGTAGATTTATCGAATTCTCGCCACTATCACTAAACGCTGCTATTACTATTCTAATCGCGGTGTAGCTACAATTTCATTAGAGCAATCCATCAGACCAAACTATCATTCGGTTTGATAATGATTGAGACTGCTGGTATTCAGCCAGTCGGTGCTGCCGAAAACGTGGCCATTCCTAGGACAAAGGTATCAGTCAAGCGGTTTAATTGGCGAAGGTGTGCTATGTATATTGGCTACGCAGCCTTAAGAAGGCTTGAGCTTATGTCATGGGTAATTACTGTATCGATATGTCCCCTTATACTGGTACTTGCCTGGTTAGGGAGAATGCCTCTTGGTACAAGGGCGTTGACTGTTCTCTTGGGATCTGGTGGTTTTTCGATCGTACTCTCGGCCGTAGCTACTAAGTTTGAAATTTACTGTGTTGATTCTGGCTGGATGGTTGCCAGAGGGTATCTGATGCTTGGTGATGATATAAAGAGAAATGTGGGAGAAATATGATCATAATATGATCGTGAGGATATCACGACGACTGTACATGCAGCCACAAATTAGCAAGCAGGTTGTAATAATCTACCTGAACCGTTCGGTGAGCTTATAGAATACAAGTTGATAAAGAGCCCTGTCTATCTAGGAAATCCAACAGCTGAGTGAAGAGTTATACCGTTTCTTGAAGGTCATATGAGCCTCATTTATAACACTGAGTTGGATTATAAGATATGAGCAGACTAGATCAATCGAAAGGAGATTGTCGCTTTTGATGGTGAATTTGAAGTTGTTATGCTTGTCGACTGGTTTGCTTGGCTTTATGCTGACGACTGATTGTGGCGGGGAGGTTTACACGAAGCGTTACGGCGGTTATTGTTGGCGACCGCGAAGACGGATAATCTGTTCTAAATCATTCATATATATGTTTTGTTTGATATCAAGCAAGCTTATTTCATTTTGTAATTTAAAATAAACAAACCAGTCTATAAAGGAAGCATTTTTTTCCTTAGTATAGCAGCGAACATAAGTTGACTTTAAATCGTATCCAATATACCGCCCTCCATCTATATTCCACCTTCCATAGCGGTTCCTTGTCAACTTTATTACTGCTCGTTATCTTGGCATTATACATTCTATAGGTTTAAGTCAGTTAACTAACTAAGTAAATTTTAGTCAACTCCAGGACTCCAGTGGCCTACCACGGTGCACTGAAATGTAGCGTCCGATCGACGACATCTATATATACTTTCATTAGTTCCCGAGTCCCGCCTATGTACCTATTTATCAATTTGTGGCCACCAGCACAAACATTTTAACCGTGGACCGTGGTATAGCCAAGTTTTTCCCAAAACAATCTCTATCTGGTAGACGGAAGTATCAGTCTTGGTGACGACTAAAAGTACTAATACCCGGCCAATATCTACGAACGACGCTACAGGTTTAAGCGCCGTTGTACCGAAATTAAAGCCAGAGTCAAGTACAGTCTCAGATGATAGCATTAATTTAAGTTTGCGTGGTAATCATTAACGTTTGGCTATGTATGTTAGTTGGCACGCTCATGATGAATTGGATAGTATTCGTTTCGGCGAAATTGGTTCTAGGGTTCTGTTCTTTACTGGGAATCAACTTTTAAAGCGAAGAAAATAATCAAACTTAAAATAATGTATTATTCAAAAGGTAACTACAGGAGGGGTACGCCTAGTGTGAATGTTAGTTTCGAGTGCTTACAAAGCATCAGATTGTGTCATGGACAATTACTGCAGTGATATATGGAACTAGGTCTTGTTACCTAGTTAGAAATGCATTGGTGATTTTGGAAGGCGATATTGTATCGACCGTAATCTCTGGTATAGCGCTGCTGAACTCTATGGTTCTGATTTTGGCTGGATAGTCGCCGAGAATCTGGTATATGAAAGGAACACTGGAAAGCATGCGTATATAATATGGTCATACAAGAGGTCTGCAAAAAAAAAAGTTTCAAGCTTGCCATATCTACAATCATGCGAATGCGAACCCGTTAAACCAGTTCAATAATACTGGAGCTGACTTGGTTGGCGAGTGTATAGAATACAATAGAGAGGAAGTCATGCCTATCTAACAAAGTCAATGTTTGGTTAAAGCACTTATATTATTCCTTGGATATCATATAAAGCTTATCGCCGCCGTTTGTGTAATATTTATAAGATTGAATTGGAATATAAATCAGTGACAGAAGAGACTAGTAAATCGAAAGCAGACGGGTCCTTGGACGACCTTCGTCTGAATTCTGTGAGTTAAAAATACCTGTGAACATAGTGACAAGTTTATACAGGCACACAAGAATTGTATATGGATTAGAAGAACTGTAAAATTTGGCAAAATCATGCCAACATCGTATAGTGGATGATGGATAGTCTTTAAAAATTAAAATAGTTAGGTTATCAATTTGAGTTTTATTCTCCAGCAAATAAAAAAAAAAAAACATATAAAAAAATAAGGTCCTATTACTAAAGCTTGGCTCCCGGTTTAAGCTTCAAGGCCATAGGGTAAGGGCTTGTGTAAGGCCTTGGCCATTATAACTATGTGACGGGTTAGGGCCCCGTCCAGAAGAATAAGTATATAAAGGTTAGAGGGAGCCCTTTAACAATGTAATATATCTTAGAAGGCTTGGGCTTCGCCCCAGCACCAACAATAAATGGAGATTATACCTAAGCAATAGGAATCCCGTTAGAGGGCTTCGCCTCTGACGCAACAAACTATGTATCAGGTCTCGGTCAATTGTTGCGGTACATTGTTCTAAATACAGTCTGTTATAGCTGCGGCTGCATACGGATTATAAATAATATAGGAAATAAAAATAATTGATCTATATACAGTCTGTCACAGCTGCGGCTGCGTACGGACCATAAATATAAAAAATAATAATTAATTGTTCTAAATGCATCTTTGCGCGATTTCTCTATAGTCTATCTGAAAATAAATTATCCTTTTGTTAGTCGGATATGCTCGAGTTTTGCTGTGTTGACAATCAAATCTTTTTGAATGATGTCGTTCTGATCAGCCATGGTGGCTAATGTCTGATTTTGGTGATCGAGTTCGCGGCCCATCGTGATCGCGATCTCCCTAAGTTGATTTGTTGCAAATCCAATGTCGTCGAGCTTTGAATCAATTTGATGATGCATTTCCATATCTTCCTCGTCGGCTTCAAATAATATTGATGATTGTCGTGCCAACTCTTCACGCTTGCGCTGCATTTCTTCTCGGTACCGGATCTCCACATCAGATTGCTTCCTTGCCGGCTTACGTTGTGCAAGTTGCTGTTGCTGCTGGTACACAGTATAGTCAGCAACACAGTGCAAGTGGTCTTGAATTCTGGCTTCTTTCTCGTTCCGCCTGAAGCTGTCGTTTTGGATTTTGTTGATCTCGCGCTCGCGTCGAAATTGTCGGTTAGAGAATGGGTTGGACAAGTGAGGTAACAAAAGTGGTCCAGTAGCAGCTTTTAGGTCGTTTATCGCAACATCAGAGTGTTTCATACTAACTTGCGAGTTATCAAGCGCGTTACGAGCATTTGCAATATGCTCACTTTGGTCGGCCAGATTATTCAACGTTCGAACCCCTACCTCGATAGCTTCATGAGCAAGATTGGTTGTATTCGCCGCAGACGATAACGTAGCTTTGTTGATATACTTGATCTGTGCTTTTATTGCATCGACCTCTGCATCTTCATCATCATTGTTCAGTTGAGCCTGTTGCATGAACCCGCTTGGTGCAGTGGCGCCGTACCTTTCTTGTTCAGTCTCCATCAACGACGGATCGTAATCTCGAGGAAGTTTCCTGTCAAACTTTTGACGTGACAAACTCATATCAACACTATATATAGATGATGCAGTCGTTGAAATGGTTCTAGCATAGGTTGAGCTCGATGAGTCTGTTATGGTTGATGCTGACGACACGCTGGGTGCATATGACCTGTCATCACCTGAATAATCGGATGTTGAATACGGGTTGCTCAAGTTACCTCGACCGGATTCATAGTAGTCCGTAGAAATTGCATATGGATTGCTGTTTTCAATTGGCCTGTCCTCATTTTGTTGTAGTGACTGTTGCGGTTCTGTAATTTGATTTGAGCTGGTTGCTGCATTTCGCTCAGCTTCAAATGCATACACATGAGGTACGGCATTGGCACCTTGTGCACCATTTTTCTTTTTTTTTGAAAACAGGCCCATGTAGTCTGTTACAATATAAGCAGTTCTTATAACTTACATGGCCTTGAAATATTTGGAAATCTTCATCAGATCGCTAATTGATGTTCTGGTCAAGGCTGCACCAGGGACAGCTTCAGAGTTGCGTCGTCGAGGTCACCTTATAACGAGCCGCGTTGGGACACGGTTCACGGATGACAGATTCCGAGTGAACCGAATCCTCTTTTTAGATATAGTTACGAGATGTACGGACCAAGCATTAATGGCGCCGGTTATTAACTGCAATTAAAGGGCTAGAGGTCAATGAAGAAAACTAGTACTAAAATGAATATCATATCCATAATTATTCGCTATAAGTGATGCTACTAATATACACAGTAATAACTAATATACAACAATAAAAACTAAACCCGCATCCAGGCCAAATATTGCCAAGTAAAACAAACAATACCTTTACAGAAAAATCGATCCATTTGCGAATAATCTGTAGCTGATCCAAAAAAGAAAAAAGAATAAAACAAAATCAATTTGAAAAAGAATGAAACTCCAATAGTGTCGGTTATGAACCTTGATGCAATGCCGGCCAAATTTGGAAACACTTGTGCTCAGTGGTAGTGAGCAGTGAAAGAAAAGCCTTATTTATTCAAAAAACGTAAATCTAATGCCTTTCAATGTCTTTGTAGCGACGACATCGCATGCACCACACGTCTGGCAACGCACTGGAATTGTGGTTGTTACTATCCCTGGATTGTGGAATCTCAGCATCGCCATGACTTCTCGCAGCAGTTCTAATGCAATCTTCGTGATATGAATGACCACATGTCAGTGCAATGAAATCATTAGGATCGTGGATGCCTTCGTGGTCACATAACCCGATTGATGACGAAGCACAAACTAAATCCGGCCTCGACAACACTTCTTGCGTAGTTTGAGACAAATTATTCTCGCTCCCCCCAATACGTGCAGAATGTGCTGTGATTGGTGTGTCGACAACGTCAGAAGAAGAGGTCGCAGCTGAAGGTCTGGCGTAAGGATGATGGCGAGACGCTGAAGAAGTAGTCCTTCGTGGAGCAGCTCCAGTGCTTGTTGGTTGCTGTTCAACTTGCACCGGCTCCTCAGTCATTGAGTTAAGAATTGGCTCTGTAGCATCAGTTGTCTGTAGAGCTGGCGACGCCGGATCTGGTGTCTGCTCTTGTGACGCAGTATCGGCAGCAGCTTGGTTCGGAGGCACAGCTCTGACCATGCTCGGTATTAAATGCGTCAAAATAAATGTAATGTCGTTAAAAGGCGGTCTCTGTCCTTCTTGCGGACGTGGTTCAGGCTCTTCGCCTTCAATTGCTGTCCTACACAAAGGACACGTAGTGGACGAGGCTAACCATTCCTTGAGACAATTCTTGCCAAATATATGTCCACACGGCATCTGCAGCGGAATGTGCTCGCTATCTTTGTCAGCCTCTGACGCATGCTCTCCAGGCAGGACCTCAGGAGGATCATCGTCCTTCATGACAGTATCAGCCACATGTCGGCTCTTGTCGTAGTAACTGTCGAAACAGATTGGACATACCCGATCCGCCTTGAGAATAGAGGACAGCTCAGCTTCTTTCAATGCCTCAATTGCAGCCGCAGACGCTCTCGGCTTAGGAGGCTGCGGATTGCCGCCCATAGTGGACAGAAAGTTCAAGAAGTTCAGATCTGTCGAAGGCGGTCCATAGAAGACCATGTGCAAAGAATGCCGCCTGGGATCACCTGTGGGTCCGTTTGGATACGTCCGCATCTGCTCGACCTGAGTAGCACCGTCTGTAGGCTGTTGCGATTGCTGGTCTGGTTGTCCGTTGCCAGATACCGGAAACACGTTGAATGCGTAGTTCACGAACACGACGTTCGGCAGTCGTGGCGGAGAAAGCAGCTCCGGCCCAAATGCTGGTGACGCTTGCAGTGTCGTGCCTTCTCTGCCATTAGACTCTGCATTATTACTATTGTTCTGGTCCATGATCGATAATGTTGATGTTCAATAGCTAGAAATTTCCAAACCAAATGTGCCGATGGCGATAAATATACGGTCCCCGCGCCGCAGCCCGGCTTACCAAATCGCGGGAACCAGCACGTGACCGTAGAAGCTTCTGGTGCAACTTTACCCGGCACGTGCGGCCACAGGGGTCGCGTGACCGGCTGCAATGACATACATACTATACATACAGCGGTCGCCTTTCGTATTTTCAAAGCGAACTTTTTAAAACGCTATTCCTCCACGGCAACGCAATATCGATTTGAATTGGTAATAGCATTTTACTATGGGGGCGAGCAGCATTTGCTAATATTGATTCTGGGATATCGACATTGTTAGAAATACGAAGGCGACCACTGTACATACGTACATTTATGTAGAGGGATCATAAATATTCAATTAGGATAGTATCTACAAGGAAATAGATAGATATGCAAAATGCAAGAAGTCATGCTCGCCTCAGATCGTCAAAGTTCATCGCCGCCGCTTTCTAGTTCGCTGTAGAGTCTCACGGTTCCCGGTTTCTAAGAACGATGACGCTGCGTATAAGTCCAATCATAGTCACAAAACTCATGAATCCAACCGGAACTACCGCAAACACGGCAATACGGTACAGATCCACCCGTCGTGCTCTCGGTTCTATGGCAATGTTGCTGGTCACGAAGCTTTGGATAGCGTAAGCCGCGGTGAGGATACATGCGATCATTATCCAGGTCGGCAAAAGGTTGGCGGTATTGGACGCAAATGTTGACACTATTGCGTTCGTAACCGCTCCCATTATAGTGTTGATTGAAACCAGTCGTAGCATTGTGCCCGGGAGCGAGTAGTTCACAAGCCTTGCGTGAGTTAGTACCAGACAACAAAACAACTCGAAAGGAAATGCTTACCATCTCAACATAAGGCCGTCAATGAATACGTACGACAAATACGCTGAAACACAGCACTATGAATTAAAAACTGAATAGCTGAAATGTAAGGCGTGAGTCGTAAAAGGACATACCCAGAGCGAAGCCAGAACCAGTTCTACCGATCTCGAGTACTTATCATTCATAGTACGGCAAAGCCATGCTTCGTATAAGCATCGACCCATACCGTACAAGCTTGGAGGTAAAGAAAATGCCTATATGAGTTTTTTTTCTTAGAAATTTGTTGATCAAAAGTCCATAAGCGCTGCTCTTACTTTGCATATAGTAAATCCCATATTTAAACCAGGACCCAAAAACCGTTCTAGCTTTGATAGCTCAATTGATGGCGAGTTTTTCATCGTGTCACTATTTTGGGCTGCATTGTTGCCATCAGCTGTGATATTGTTATTCACTCCAGTTTGCGAATTATTGTTATTATATGGCTGTTCATAATCGGGAGCCGGACTCAGATTTTCCGGCTGTTCCCTTGCCACGGTCCTAAAGGTAAGTATAAAAAAAAAAAAGCACAAAGAAGCTAGAGCAACATACGGAACCAGCGTCAGTAGCCGTGCAAACATGCTTGACTGTTGAAGCAGATCCCTCTGCTCGAGCAGTCGCCTGACGCGTCGCTGTTGCATGGAATCTTCGTCGTCGGTGCTAGCGTCAGCGTCATCGTCGGTAGTAGTCATATTATCAGACTCTTCATTATTGCTTCGTGATCTTGCGAATCTTCTGTAAAGATAGCGTGTGGGATCTCTGTCCGCCCATGAACTTGGTCGCCTCGAACCACACTCGATATTTGCAGATCCGTACGGCTTGCCTCGTAGAGACGGTTCATCAGGAGTAGACATATCATGTCATGCGACGCAACTCCGTATGTAATATTAAAACCCAATTCTACCAGAAAAAAAAGCTCTCTTTGTTCAATTGATTGCCGAAATTTGAGATTTTGCAATAATAGCCCGACACAGAATGGTCCACTTGTTCGTTCCCCGCGCGTTCAAACAAGCCGCGCAAACATTAACTAATACGTTAATCCTTGTTTCTTCATTAGATAAGTATGTGTTATGCAAAATGGTTGGCGAGTTTGGCCACGTCCATGTTATTTTATATACCTCTATCTGTATACCATTTAATAAGGCACCCTCATATCCCTTGCTCAGTCAGAAATTTAAAAAGTAATGTCTGGTACCTCATTGAAGAATGGGCCAACCGGCAGCTGTTGTCCTCGGCACGGCTGTCTTCCTCGGTTGATATGGCGATGCCAAAGCTTGCAATACTCTCTACAGCATGGGCATCTCGGCAGCGAATATTCATCGTGATTGTTGTGGCGGCGTCGTGGTTAAAAAGGCTTCGAAACGAAGATATATCATGCGTTAAGCATGCTCGGGGTTTCCTGGTTCACATCAAGCATTGGACTTCCGGGATTATACGTGAATTTCATATCAAAGTTCATTTACACGCTCGCAAGGGTAAGACTGCAATTTCAGAGGTTGGAGATATTTCATTCGTGTTGCAGAATCGGGGGATGCAATATTGGCACACTGGCTGGGAACTATTTCTTTTATCAGAAGAAGAAGGCAGATATATGGTTGTACCTGGGAAAAGCGTTGTATGGATTCCGCTAGTTTTGCAAATCTTGTTGTCGTATATGTATAGATATCAAGCAACGGTCGAAGATCTTACAAGTCCGGCTGTTGGATATCGTAAGATGCGCTTGGCAGTGTACTGCGGAGAGTTGCTGCGTCGCGCAAAAGAGTCCAGTGATTCCGATCGCACTGTCGAACTTTCTCGAGCTACACTTCGAAGCAAGGAAATTAAAATGACTGATGTGGCTTCGCTTTTGAAAAGTTTATTGGTGGTTTATCCAGGTAGTATTATTCCGTTAAATAGCATCAACAAAATCAAACGGCTATTAGATAGCGATGCACAACCTCATCATATTATGATATATCTCGAGCTTATATGCCGAGCAAAATTTGATTTACTAGTTGCTGTATTGTCAACTTTGCATTCACTTTGCGCTAGAGATGGAAGTTTGACATTGCAATCATCTATGTTGGCTTGCGTGTTTGGACCAATACTGTTTGGTGATGCATATAGCCCTGGCGACTTTCTCGATATTGATGCTCAGTTTCGCAGACAATTTATGAATAAACAGATGGTTCCTGTGATTGATCGCTTAATAATCATGTGGCCGCAACTGGCCACGGCCGTAGAGAAGATGTGGTCTTGAGACGAACTAATGTATTTCCAGGATGATTAATTATAGACACCGCATAACTACTGTTTATAATAAAAAAAAATACAAGTAGAATGCTAGCTTAGCCCACAGTATTAATAAGGCTATTTAACATATTCATAGAACAATGAGACTTTTCAATTTTACATAGTTGACGAAGAGTACATCCTCGAGAGTCTTTCATCAGTGATCTCGAAACTCTTCGGCAGTTTAATATTAGACGGCAATCCCGCTGAAGAATTTGATATTTTCAAGGTAGATGCCGACGAAGCCAAACATTCCACTTCATAATTATAATCTTCATCATTTTCCAGAATCATCTGGGCGAGTACCTTAGCTGAAAGGAAGATGCGTGGCATACCATGACCGGTAAATCCAGCGATGCAGTATTCGTCTCCGTGCTCTTCAAAGAAGGCTGGAATCCGACCAACTAATGGCATATCATCAGCAGAAAATCCCATAATACCGGTCCATTGTTTGACGATTCGATAGTTTAATGAGTACTCTGCCTTCTCTGAAGCCCTAGCAAAACTATCCGCAGGCGGTTCCAAATATTTGGCGGGATCGAAGCATAGTATCTGTGTGAAAAATGACCGCAAATACAAATCAACATCAACATCAATCTCATTTTCTGGAGTCGTAAAACTTTGAAAATTTTCTTTGCCCTTGTTGAATCCAAACCGGCGGCCGCCTCCAAGAATAAAGTTACCATTTGGCCGTTGAATGAGATACTCGCCACCGGCATTAAATCTCATATTTGTTATCTTGATTGCCGGATCTGTCGACAGTGACCGCCTACAATTTTTGCCAATCGCTTCAATTTCAAGAACGTGAGCCCGAGTAGGTCTTACAAGCATCGCGTTGCTAGACAAAGAACCACTATTCTGAACCTGACTCGAAAGCGACAATAAGCTATCAAGCCAGGCATTTGTAGCGTGCACTACTTTGCTG
The DNA here is from genome assembly GCA_030564125.1 of Myxozyma lipomycoides. Lineage (NCBI taxonomy): Eukaryota > Fungi > Ascomycota > Lipomycetes > Lipomycetales > Lipomycetaceae > Myxozyma > Myxozyma lipomycoides. The sequence goes on from JAJLTW010000006.1 coordinate 117,578, forward strand.
GCTCTAATAGTGCCTTTGCTGGTTGTAATTTTGTGCATGCATGAAGACTTCTTCGGCACGATTCGAAGTGAATTGATATCGAGATATTCAAACTCGCTATCCGAGTCGCTTGCAGAACTAAATGGTGAACTGTTGCGAGTGATAGAGTGAACTTTTGTGTGTGTGTGCAGAATTAATCCTTTAAGAAGGCAAGCCTCAAGAAGTCCAGTAACTAACTTTGTAGGCGAGATAGGCGAAGCCGGATAGGCAATAGCACCATGGCAACCTTTAATTCCCGTTATCTAAAGATTAGCTCGAGTCCAAGGCTAGAAGGTTCATTCAACACACCTCGCGCGCCATTTCTTTTTTGTAAACCTTGATATCATCAACCTCGCCGCCAAGTCTTCGCATCAATGCCAATTGAGTCAATATATTGTCGAACTCGGCTTCGGTCATGAACACTGCCATCGACTGGCCATCGTCTTGAACTTCACAGTCGAAGCCTTCTTCCTTCACAGCTTGCTTAACAGCCTCAAAGTTTGCTCGCTCGAATCTGTTGTGTGCCACCGCTTCCTCTGCACCGTATTTTTGTGTAACGTCGGTCGCATACGAGCACAGGTCTGGGCTCAAGTGACCGCCGTTGCGCCCAGTCGCACCTGCAACAATTAGCCTATTCATCTCGAGAAACCAAGCCACCCACCATTGCAGATGTCCCCAGCTTCAATCAAAACGACGCTCAAGCTTGAATACAGCTTCAGGAGATGGTATGCGACACTGACGCCGCTGAAGCCGGCACCCACAATCACGACGTCTGCGGTTGCCGGCAGCGACGACGACGTGCAGTACGTGGCAAACTTGGTCTGGGGATCGAGCCAGGCAGACTTCCTCGCAGCAATTGGCCGCAAGCCGTCGTTCGGAGCCATGGTGGTTCCTCTATCAACACGATAGACTGGCGCAGAGCCAGTGGAGAACCAGGTTTGTTGTTCGAGCGCCCGATAAGAACAAAAGTGCCCCCCCCGGGAAGGTTGTTGTGTGAGGGGCTCGTGGTCTATGTTACCCGCCCGAGAGTTAGGGGAGTTGACCTCTTTTTTTTTTTTTTTTTTTTTTTCGAATGTCCCAACTAGAAAAAAATCACAGGTCTAGTCTCGAAAAGTATTTCTGGGCCAGATATCAGTACTCGACCATTGCGTTGTTATTGCTGGATTTACTTCGAGAACGGCTATGGTCTCCAAACGGTCTGGCGCTGCAGCCGTCGAGGTAAAGGCAGCCTCAGATCTGGTCGACGAGTCGGCGTCGTTCGAGTCGTTTGGCCTTGATCAGCGAATCCTCCAGGCCATCGCTAGGCTCAATTACGCTCAGCCGACGCTTGTTCAAGCAAAAGCGATTCCGCTAGCTTTAGAATCTAAGGATATTTTGATCAGAGCAAAGACTGGGTCAGGCAAGACTTTGGCATATGTGATTCCAGTCCTGCAGCAGATCATAAGGGCCAAAGAGGTATGTGGTTCTAATTCGGGTTCAAGCAATTTCCGTTATGCTAACTCTCATAATTAGAGCAATTCATCTGAACAGGCTGTTCGAGCAATTATTTTAGTTCCTTCTCGAGAGCTTGCGGCTCAATGTTTGAAGGTCGTCAGTCAACTGATCGTTTTCTGCGGAAAGGCCATTCGGGCGGTCAATATTGCCCAGAATGTATCAGATCAAGTTCAGCGTTCGATGCTATCAGAGGTGCCGGATATTGTGATTGGAACACCTTCACGCGTACTTTCACACATCAGTAGCTCAAACTTGACGGTGTCTTTGATTGCAAATTTGATTATCGACGAAGCAGACTTAATCACGTCCTACGGCTACAAAGATGATCTGTTGAAGATTCAAAAGAAATTACCCAAATCTCTGCAAGTATCACTGGTCAGTGCAACCTTAACTTCAGATGTGAACGAGCTTAAAGGCATATTTTGTACAGATCCAGCAATTTTGACATTGCGCGAATATGAAGATGAAAGAGCAGCTGACGGCGAATCCGTGATACAATATATGGTTCGATGTACCGAGTTTGACAAATTTCTGCTTGCATATGTGATCTTCAAACTTAATCTTATCAAGGGCAAGACTCTTGTTTTTGTTAATGATGTTGACCGTTGTTACCGGCTTAAGCTGTTTTTGGAGCAGTTTGGCATAAGGGCGGTCGTTCTCAATTCTGATTTGCCAATAAACTCCAGGTTACACGTTGTCGAACAGTTTAATCGCAATGTCTACGGCTTGATCATTGCCACAGATGAGGCTGATCATGTTGCGCCAGAAGAAGATGACGAAATCAAAGAGGAAGTGAAAAGTGAATCAAAACCGTCAAAGAAACGGAAAGCCAGAGATGCTGAATATGGTGTATCCCGAGGAATTGATTTTCAAGGTGTTTCGTGTGTTTTGAATTTTGATTTGCCACGTAGTTCAAAGTCATATGTTCACAGAATCGGACGAACAGGTCGGGCCGGAAACACTGGTATGGCATTGTCATTTGTTGTGCCAAAGGAAGAATGGGGTAAACACAAGGCGTCATCGCTTGAGACAGCAAAAAAGGATGAGAAGGTTATGGGTAGGATACAACGGGACCAAAAAAAAAACCATGGTGGTGTAGAAATCAAGCCATATGTGTTTGATATGAAGCAAGTAGATTCGTTCAGATATAGAATGGATGATGCATTTCGCTCGGTTACGAAAACAGCTGTTCGGGAAGCACGAACAAAGGAATTGAAGCAAGAGATTCTTGCTAGTGAGAAGTTAAAGAAGCATTTTGAAGAAAATCCAGATGAATTGGACCAGTTACGACACGATCGGGAACTTCACTCTGTTCGGGTCCAGCATCATTTAAAGCATGTACCAGATTATCTGCTACCAGAAACTGGTCGTACTGGAATCGCAAAAGATCTTGGGTTTGTTGGTATCAAGAAATCTTCACAAAATCGTATTCGGAAAGCAAGAGCTTTGCATAAATCAAGATCTAAACCCAAACGAGCTGATCCTTTGAAGAGTTTCAAGGGACGAAAGATCACCAAAAAGTGATGCTAGAAATTAAAATGAATGAGCATATATTTTAAAAACCCTCCTTATATTGTACACAATTATATATATATCAGTTTTATCCTAATCAGAAGCAGATTAGCTAGATAGCGCATCCTTTTCAGATTCTAAGTACCGTATTCTCTCTTGCATCTTTTTTATATTCTGATGGACAACCTGATTTGCTGCGGTAAGGCGGTCTAACTCTTCGTTTTCTGATTGAACGCCTAAATATGAGTAACTAAATCATAATCATCGCTTCAAACGTGTAGATAACGTACTATATGGTATTCGTGCGCTCTTTTGTGCAGGTAAGATAGCACCAGGCTTTTTAGTCAATATCTCAAACAATGCTTCGGTTGGCTCGTTAAACACCTACACACAGTCAATAATCCAAAAAAAAATTTTTCCATATCCCGACGCGTTTACTTACAAATTCATCATATTGTAAACTGGTAACTGTTGCACCGTCTGCTTTTTGTTGTTCTGCTTCGGGGCCATATGGATGCAACTTCAAGTGATGATACATCACCACATTCTTCTCGTTGGCTTCCGCAACAAAATACACTCGAATAGCAATTTCAAATTCTCCCCACCCTGTTTCGGTGACTTCAAATGGTGGTTCTTCAATCGCTATAAAATATCAGCTCAAATTGTTTCTCAACAGCAATATCACCGACGTGCTCATACACCGCGTAGAATTAGGATAAGTCTCGTGTAGCTTAAACACCACCCTTTTAATGAAATTAGATAAATCTTCTCCGTCTGATCCTCGTATGAAAACCGTCCAAGAATGTGTATGATCAACAGGCATATCTGGACTTTTGTTCTCGCCGAGCGGAACCGCGATATTGCCGAAAATGAACGGCCGAGCAATCTGCAGATTCTATAGTAAAAATGTTAGACCGACAGCACAAAATCCGAAGTATTTAACCAGCATACTTTGATTCTCTTTGTTGCCATGTTGTCGAACGATAAATCCGCTTGTTTACTAATAGATTGAAGATTCAACAACTTCCCAACTTCGCGTCGCGAAGAAACAAAAGATGCGCTTGGGAAGTATAGTTACATTTCCAACAAAGCGTCATGTTTTTGTTCGCGTGCACTGCAATTAACAGAGATTCTTTCCAGCGTGATCTCAAGCAACTACTACAAGAAACAAATAATGGACGCACAAATACGAGAAAAGGTTCACGAGCGACTAATACAATCTGGTGAATACGAACGGTAAGCGACGTTTGTCTGCCGGTGGTTTGTCTGGACCTGATCGCAATATTCCAGCTTACGCTTGCTTCAACCGAGCAAGACTGTCCCACCCGCATTCTAACCTTTTTTCCTTATAGGATATCTACTATTTTGCGTCAGAAGTTGATTGAGACCGGGTGGTATGACAAAGTGAGCCAACTTGCAGCTGGTACGAATCGTTTATCCAAGAATTTCGATGGAATGAGTCGGGTTTAACAATCTTATCTAGATAAACTCAGAGTTCAAGAGATGCCTACGTTCGAAAAGTTAGTCAATGATATCGAGTCAAAGTCAATTGGTAGGGTTCTTTTCTGCATATAACTTACGCCAAACTCGGAACTAACATCATATAAATAGCTATGGTCCCAGACGACGTTAAGATTGAAATCCTCACAATAATCAAGGCATTTTTAGAAACGGTTGTCGATGAAGTTAATTAGCTTAAAACTATTCAAACAGAATTATGGGATATGTGTGGCGTTTTTGCTCTTTTTTTTTTTTTTTTTTTTGGGTTGTGTATGAAAATTTTAAGTGAATTGTACTTAAATGGACATTGCGGTGACGACAAAAGTTGTACATAAATAGGTTTTGTTTTTTTTCTGCATCAAGCAAATCTGGCCTTTTTATTTTTAGATAAGTAAAGTAAAATTAGCTACTTCTTTAATTATCTTACATAAGAGCATAACCTATAACTAGAAAACATCATTTAACCATAAGCTGAGCGACCTGCAGCTCAAAATCTTGCCATACATTCAGTATCTCAACCATGTTTGTCGGAGGACATATATCAATAGCTAGTGAAAGCAGCTGCATCTGCATCTGAAGATTCTTAATCTTCTTGCTTATCATCAACATAGCCATTGGTGACTGATTGCTAGCGCCAGGCGACGGTGTCGGTGGTGTATTAGGAGAAACGTAACGTCCGGCGGCGAAGAAAACTTGCCATACCAGATCTTTGTCAATTACAGAAATAGCTTCAACATTTGTCCGTAGGCTATCCATGCAATATTGAAATGCCATTCCGAAATCGTCAGCCGCAAGTGCAGAGTAAACACACATCCGAGCAACACTATACTCGATACCTATCAGATCCTCGATCGGCTTGCCGAGTCCTACAATCAAATCTTTGGCGATCTTAACTAGCTTTTCTGGATTCCGATATGCGTTTCCATTTGTCTGGAGTAGCTGAGAAATGATGTTCTCCGGGTCATTGTGAGTTTTAATTTGTAATGGGGTTAATGGGACTCCTTGTACAAGAGTTAATGAATATTGTGACAGCGCATTAGTCGCCTCGAGAAGTAAAGATGCGTTGACCAGTTCCTCAGTTGTCGACAAACTTGGATATATCAGTGACAGTCTATTCATCAGCAACCAGTCCTGGACCAAAAAAAAAAAAAAAAAAAAAAATAGAAACACTTACATTTGTGCAGCTGTCTTCAAACTACCTCTTGATGTACTGCAATTAGACGCACTATCGTAGTGTTCATGAAAGCTTTTCAAAATATACTTTTCAAGCACATCAACTTGCAGTGGTCTCAATATTGGATCAATATAAATCTCCCTCACCAACGCGATACGTCCAAAGTCCAATAATGCTGATGCAAATATAATTTCAACATCTTCATCTTGTAATCTTCCCAACACTTTTGAATGATTCTTTAACCATCGTGCACTACTTCGCAACGCTCTCCAATTACTATCATCGCGATATGCGTACTCTTTAGAAGATCCTCGCACGATTTTTGATAGAAAGTGTTTTTGGTCATCGGTAGATCCATAAAACCGCAGCTCAGTCACGGTTTTTATAGTCGTTGAAGCATATGTAGATACGTTAGAAGCTGACGTAATGAGTTCATCAAGTAAAGAAATCGAGTCAAAATTTGGCTGAAGAATAGGACTCCGGCAAAACACAAATAAATCCGCAGATGGTATGCCTTCAAGCTGTTGATCTATTGGTGACGTAGTTGATTTTTGACCCCATGACTTCCATAAACTAAGAGCTCGCTTTTGAAGAATTCGCATAGCTTCAAATGTTCGACCAGAAGTATCATGGCAGCCGTAACAAACAGTAAGAATACAAGATATATATATCGGCAGAAGATCTGATCTATCTGGCTGCCACCTCTTGATCAGCTCTGATACAGTGTCAAATTTGTCTCCAGCGGTGGCGATAATCCACTTAAAAAATTCGATCCAGCCAATACTATGCGCTTCTCTAGCAGTATACCTAAAATACTCCAAAAAGGGTATTACCATCATTTGAACATCGCGTAATATTGAAGTTGGAGTGGACGATCCCAAGAAATAGTCAACTGCATCCGGTACGGTCAATTGTGTAAGATCCCTTAATCTCAGTCTTTTGCCATTGATCTCATCAGAATAAAATTCTCCCATTTTTTGCATTGGTGCAAGCACTCCTTTCCTCCACTCTTTCACATCTTCGGGTACTTGACTATTTGAAACCAGGTCATCAATAATTGTCAGTACCTCCAATTGCTCATCTAAAATGCGAATACGAGCAAAAATCCATGCCGAAAAAGTCTTTTCTGAAAATTCTTCATCAACTGTAAATTCCTCGCCGTCTGCCGTCCTAGTCAACATCAAACTTGCGACAGCATCGTCTGTTTCCAAGTCGCCCAGCGTGTCAATGAAGGCATAACTCTCGGACAATGCCAGGTCGAACTCTCGGGCTTCCAGTCTATGATGTGACAGGTCTGCAACCAGATCAATATAGCTGGCAGGCGGTGTAGTCTCTGGTAAAAATTTGAGCAAGATCTGAAGAGCTAGAGCATGATCTTCATTCCAACCGGGCCCTCGCACCAAATCTGTGAACAGTGTCAGATCCGCCTGCGATGCCAGTAATATTGCATAAAGAACGGACTTTAGCGCCGGCCCCGCCATCGATTATAAAATGGCAAGCTGATCAAATATGCATGTAATTAATGACAATATTCATGGCTTCCGAGCAGGTCGAAACCTTCAATTCTTGAATTTCACGTTGTAAATGGACGTGCGGCTGTTGCTTGAAATTCGAGTTTCCCAACGTTTTTAAAACATCGACAGGACTTGTTGGAAATTTTTATTTTAAACCAATAATCGTTAAATATTTAAACTATAGTACAACATCTAATTTTCCCAACCATACTTCATCTCCTAGATTGTGCGACATGTTGCCCAGTAGTAGACTTTTGCTTGTGAGCCCATGACAAAGCCTCGTCCACGAGTTGCAAAACCTGAAGTCGGCCTTCAAGATCCTCAATACTGGAAGTAATAAGGCCGGATATCTTATCAACCACCGAATTCTGAATGGAAACCATTCCACATGCATCAATATAGCAAGGCATTATATTCCAAATTTCGAAAATCCTATCATCAGACTGGTTCTGAACCAAATTCAACATCTGCTCAATGCATTCTTGTAGTTCGGTTAAAGTTTGCTCGGACCGTAAACCAGTGACAATGGTCTTGTAAGAAAACCCTTGAATAATGCGGTTAATGCAAATAAACGTAAAGTCAGTGTACGACAACAGAAGTGCTTGGCCCAAAGCAGCCACCAGCGATTTGATGGGAATCGACGGAGTATAACGAACCGCTTGTGTAGCAAGCACACGATTTGATGATAACAATCCTTCTAATAATCTAGGCCAAGCAGAGGTAGGAAACAATGGGTGACTCAATAAATATGAAACTGTCCTGGGTGGTGCAAAACTAGACACCTTTGTCTTACCGTCAACAATTTCGAATATGCACTTTGAAATTGCCAATATCAAACTGGGATCAACCTGGCGAGCTCTGGAAGCGCTATATAACATAACCTTGTCTTTCTTTCCTAAATTTTGCTCTTCAACTTTCGATGGTCTCTTCTTTTCGTTGATTGATGTAACCTTTGTGGATTCAACTTCAACCCAATCTTTGCCAGTAAGATACCCAATTATATTTGTATCCCAAACCTCCATATCACCCCGTTCCTTCAATATCTGCAGCTGAGAAATTATACGTTCAGTTTCGGCTTTGGCAGAGTCAATCTTGCCCTGAACATCCGATTTGTATTTACGCGAAGAGCTATGTTCCTTAAACAAAATGCTTGCAAGCGACAAAGGCGAGGCTTTAGACTGCGGTAGGCCAGTGACTGTGCCAGTCACACACTCAAGAAGTTTACCGGTACCAATTGTGAACCCAAGAACTTGAATATGACCCGAAGGTGTAGTACCAATTGCAGCATGCTTTCCAATCTTTTGAAGTAGAGTTAATTCATCTTGAGAATTAACCTCGAATGAAGCCAAAACTGTTTTGTAGTTCCAATTGATTAAATTAATCGATGTTCCCGATGATACCAGGATTGTCGTCTTACTAACAGGAAGAAATGAAATCGACTTAGTTTTCGCTTGAGTTTGTGTAAATGAGGCCAAATCCAACACAGTTTTGGTTACAGCCGGGATTGTTAATACTTCTATAGTGCTTGGCTCAATAAGTCGAAACAAAATACCAGAGTCGTGATACTGAAAGCGTTCCTGAATCATATTAGCAATTGTTCACAAATACATCTCCCTTCATTTTTCCTTTTTTTTAAACTTACGGTCTTATCCTTTTTGGCAACAACATCCCACCTTTCGCTTTGAACACCGCCATCAATTGAAAGTGTAAATTTGCGAATGTCAAGTAAAGAATCACTTCCTCTTGACACCAATAACAACACAACTTGGCTATTTTTCACGGTTGAAAATTGACTGTATAGAACCTCAATTTGTGCCTCATATGAAGACAACGACCATTGTTCAACAAATTTTTCCACCGGGGTTTGTTCTTCACCTAGAGATTCGATTGCATACCCAGCAATTGCACCATTCTTGTAGGCGACTAAGACTAAATCTTTACCCACCGACGGAAGTACTGATAATCCCACCACGATCTCTTTCAGTTCATGTTCAATTATGGACCCATTTTCACGTATGCATCGTATGAATATATTTCGTTTGCGCTCCCTTACTGCAGCATACGCAACAAGCTCATTTGATCCGGCTTGTGTCGAAACCACAGCTGGACACAAAAACTCTGACAATGGCGAGACCGCAATAGAAGCTTTAAACCGAGGCGCTGATTTTAAAGAATATCTGTAAACACCAGCAGTCGAAATGGCCAGATCCAAACTGGTCGACTTCGGCGCTGATACATATACCCGCGCCAAGGCCGAGGCCAATGGCAGCGATGGCGGTAGCTTATGCACTGTGTATGGAGCTGATATCGACGACATATCTAATGAGCAAAATATACCGAGAATCACCTCCGTTGTGGTTTGAAATAGATAACGTCAATAAAAAGCTCTCGGCAAAAAAATTTAGATTTGCTCTACACTGTTGGGCCCAAGAATTTTTCTTACCTCCCAACACGGGACTGGGCAAAAGTTAAGTTCACACAACTGGGAATTTCCTTCCAGCGCTCCGAATGAAAGCTCAGTCAATAGATATAGTTTTATGAAATCTACTGTTAAAGATTATTCATCACAAGTTATAGGAATATGTCTCGGATAACGCCTTGTAGGGCGAAACATTTCACCTTGTCTTAGTTTGACGATAATATAGCATCGCGACTTTCATGACGATAACAGGTATCATCAACTCGAAACTTAGTTATCGGATATTTTTGACTATAATTATCGGTCATAGGTTTGCTTATACGATACTTGCGAGGGATTATGCAAAGCCTTGGCTATAAACTATTATGAACAATGTTCATGTTTTTTGATGGTCTGTCGATATATTGGATCCATTATCCCTATTTTCATGGCGAATATTTATCGCCAATTTATTTTTGGATTGGCAGTCTACAATGCGATTTTCTGATTAATAGGCCACTTGCTTCAGACGGGATTAATGACTATGTATGGAATGGGATATCTTGGACTGTGAAAGTTTCTATTAGTTGTGAGATGTTTGCCTAGAGGAGATGAAAGTGAAGGTTGATGGACGGCCTTCCGAGCACAGAGCTATATTGAAGTTCAATATCACGATATCCAAGACAAATTCTACGACAAAAATAGAACTATTCACAGTTCTCTTAATTTTTATTTATAAATTTTGATTTTTTTTTTACCCTCATTGACTCGAAGATGCTTTTATTTTCATATGCATTTCGCCATTAATTACTGGGTCTGTGTTTATATTTCCTCGAATAGATAAAAGTTCAGGTCTGTGGATACTACCTGGCCCAGGTATCTATTGGGAACTACTTTAAACCGCCTATTTTATGAGAACTTCTTTGGGCTCGCTTTTCTGTGTTTACACCTCTGTCTGGTTTCATATTCAAGCCTTCACCTCCGGAAGAATTAACATCAGGTCTGCATCTTGTGTGAGACCTTTATCGGTGCTGATAGTAGGATGCACTATATATTTATGCTGAGAGATGAATACAATACGGAAAATTGCGAATACCAACCGGGCCGGCCTGTTGATACTCTACCTCGACAATTGCGACGACCACCCACCGCTAGTCCAGAGAAGAGGTCTTCAGGGACTCAAGTGAATACTTAACGGTCTGAGTGAATTGTTCTTTGGACTCGGAATACAAATATTACTACGACTATTTCATCTTTGACAGTTTGTACTACAACATTTTCGACCAGTAACGTTAGCATACCAACAGCCAAGATGACAGCAACCTGAAGGGTTTGTTTGCTGTTATTATTTTGTATTACATTTAGACTGTTTTGTTACCAGGATATCATAAGTGCAATATGAAAGGCGGATCGGGCTATTTTAAGAAAAAAAGAGATGCAAGAGCCACCAACCAAGCAATATAATGATACCAATTTGGCATGTTAGCATTTTGAGCATATAACAAAGAAGTCTATTCACTGTATTAATTATTTCTATACTACATGATACATAACGAGAATAGTTGAAAGAAATGATATGTCGTCTAATGCCAATACTGGTGTGTGCTTAATATGCTCATGCGAGTTCGTAGATACATTTTTTTATAGAGGCTTTCATTTTCCTCAGAATACTCAAGCAACGTTATTTATTTAAATTCCCAAGCTTGTATCTCCCAAATTTCAATGAGATGGGCACAAATTGAAAAGTAATCGACACGAACAATTGGTCTCGTCAAACGCTTTTTTGATTCAATAAAATATTGTAATCAGCAATATATGTCCGAGCTATTAGACCAAAAAAAAAAAAAAAAAAAAATAAAAAAAACTTAAACTTTTATACAAAAAGCTTATCTTCCAGTTGAATCTTGCCTGATACCGTAAACAAAAACAACTTTGGTGTGGCAAAAAAAAAAAAAAAAAAGCCAGGCTTTACTGCCCCGCGAGCAAATCAAAACCGAATAACGGAAAATATCCAGACTTCCCCAGATTATTACTTGAGTAGCAGAAAGAAATATGAAACCAAAGCCCCCAAACACTGAGTGAAAACTATGAATGTTTAATAAAAGGAACAAGACAACCGGGATTTGCAAGCAAGATCAGATGGAGGCAGCGGAGATACGGGCTATAGAGGTAAACAGAGACGAGTCTGCATATCAGCACACAAGAAAGATATCCTAAACTTAGACGACAACACCTCTCATATGGTATCCCATACACTACCCTACACATCTCAGAAACCAGAGTACACTTCTTTTCGTCAAGACAGGACAGGATGATGCAAGAACAACGATGACCACAAGTCGAGCCTAAGTTCTTTACGCCCAGCATGAAAAAATTTTTTTTTAAACGCAAGCGCATAAAATGCTCATTAGCTTTGCTAAAAAGCGACACCATGGTTGACAAACAAGAATCACTAAAGTAGTATACTGGGCGGCAAGGAGGATAGTGGAATCACTTGCTGCCCAGGGGGGTGGTGGTGGGAAAGAAAAGACAAGAAAAAAAGTTTGTGGACAGCCGTAGGTATTTTGGTAATATTGTGGATTATAATTGCTAACACATCTTAACTCCCCACTGTTGTTTGAACCTTTTTCGTCGTGTCAATGAATTGCGATCGCTCAATGTGCGCGAGGTGATATGTAAAATGAATACTATAAACAAAAAAAAAAAAGATATAGCAAATATCATAGGTATTATTGATATGAATACGAACATTTGATTTTTAGGAAAACAGCATGATTTAATACTATCCATCTGCGCAATGTCCAATTTGTCGTACGAAGTGTAGCTTATCCCCCTTAATAACCTGTTGTTTATCTAGTAATGAGAAATTTCCAACATAAAAATTAAAATAAGTCCTTAAATAATTTTGAAAACTAACAATGGCCAAAAAAAAAATAAACACAGGATCCAGGCTCCAGCACAGTATTAACCACAAATAAATCACATCGCGAAAACTCAACAGCAAACTGCGTAACTGCGTCACCATTTGAGATATACAACCAATTGTTCGCATACAATTCTTATCGCATACAAAAACAAGTGTACGCGTACAATCTTGCGTACACTTTCCAAGATTTGCGCACAGTTTATTCAGAGGACTGTAAAACAACAACAGATTTACTTGCACATTGTCTACAAAATCCATTCAAATATAGTTTTAAACAATTTAATTATATTCACAACTTCCATTAAAGTATTAACCAGAGTTGACTATCACAAGGCACTAATTTGGACAGCTGCGCCAGATGCCTGCGCGACAGTTCAAGCCCGCACAATAAACCAAGCCCGTACGCCGGTTCCATATCGATCCGTATAAACACGTCTTTAAAAAAGTCCAGAAATCCATTGTTGTCACTAGCCTGCATCATGTCATAGTAGTCAAAGCAAGAAAAAAATACAAACAAAAGAGTGAATACGCCAAGCAAATGTATCGCCGTCCGATCCAACCCACACGATCCATACCATACGCCCGACACCAACGAATTATATAAAAACAAGAGTACTCAAAAACAAAAATACAAAAGAAAAAAAAAAAAGAAAGTCAAGCCAAAAAAGCTAAAAATCATAAAACAATCCACTCTTCCTCCTTGCCAGAGCCAGGCTGACGAAGAGCAGTTACCGGAGAGTCACGGCCGAATGCGCCAGGGAGCTCCGAATCTACACGCGTCTCAGACGTAGCTTCAATAGTTTCCTGAACTAATTGCGGAGATCTTTCTTCTGGAGTGATGTCTTCAGAGTCCACTGTCGGTACCGCGGGTGTAGTAAATAGCGATAATGCCTGTCCAAAGTAGGAAAGCTTGGAGCTAGAGACATCGCTACTTTGAGTCGTTGATTGCAATTGAATAGCATTATTCTCATGGCCCACTTCGTTCTCCAAAAGCTGGGTTATAGCACCAAGTCCACTAATCTCCGAAGCAACCATAACCATGGCGGAACTTGCGTCCCACGCCTTACTATACACAAACGTTCTAAATCGAGAAATACGGCTCTCAACCGTTTCCTCGAGATTGTCAGCATCAGTCTCATTACTCTGGTGTTGAGCAGAAAATTCAATAGTTTTGTTCTCGGCAGTATCGAAAAAGACACTCATAACTGCGATCTTGATATAGTCGACCACCAGTAGGACAACTCGAGCACCTCGGTCCTTGACCCGTGTTTGGACATCCTTGATACTATTCTCAATTTCTTGCTCATGAGAAGCAATAGTCGGTTCGATATAAGTGTAGTACAAATATGGACATCCCTAAGATTACACGAGTCAGTAACCGCTTGATCGGAGCTGCGAAGTGATCCACCACACAATATTTTGCTTACCTGTGACTGGGGAGCAACCAGCCAAACCGCAACCCCCAGCTTCAAAACGTTATACAGCGGAAGCCTAGAATGTCAGCATTTCTAACTCAAACAACTGGCCAAGTGCTGAGCCATCTTAATTTACCATGTGACTAAGAATCCGGCCCATGCTTCGCCGACTGCGAACACAGCCAACACAACCCAGTACATCAACCACGATTCCAGAACCGCAGAGTCCTTCGATTTGATCGCCTTGTAAGACGCATAGGTCGGATACACAAACGCGACCAGTGCACTAGCATGGCAAAAAAAGTTAGTAGGTGTAAGCTTATCAAGCTGCGCCGGGGGGGGGACGCTCACGTACGTTGCAAACTGCAGCATCAGATCGAACATTGTCTCCAAAACCACCGTCAAAACCAACGCGCACAATTCCAATTTCAGAACAAGTACAGCCCACAGCAACCTTGCACTTAACAGCAGCTCTTGCAGCCAGTAGCTTCACAGATTTTAGCTGCTGCTGAAGTCCCGCGATGAGCTTCGGATGTGTGGAGCAGCAAATGTCCCAACTCCCCAGGTGTGCGCGCGGTTGGCGCGTTTATGCCGCAGCGGAACGGGCCAGCAGCGCGGGTACTTACTACAGTACATACGACCAGAGACAGAGCGAGAGTTGAGGAATATATTTCTACCAAAGCCGTAGTTATATACATTGATAAGCACTAGAACGAGGCCAGTTTGTAAGGGTACTCCCAGACCGCGTCCTTGAGTTTCCACAGCTTGCGTTTCCGCTTGGTTGTGACGTGCTCGACAAACTGCTCGACACAGTATTCTTTCTTAAACTTGCGAATAAACGAAGGATCCCACAGCTCGGACGCGATCCCAAGGTCTTTGCAGCATCGCATGAGCGCGTTAGACTTACAGCCCTCGGTCGCGGTCACGATGCCCTCGGGCGAGAAATAGTCCTGCTCGCCTCTGGCGATGCTCACGAGTCTGTAAAGTTAGCAACCGACCGACCGGCTGACTCTGGCGCAAAGATCCAAGTGCCTACCTTCCGTGACATATCAGGCCATATTCTCTTGAAACCGCCTTGGCTGTGACAATGGTCTCGCCTCGGGGTGCAAGGCCCCATCCTCCAGGCCCAAATGCCTTGTTCAGCACTCTCCGGTACTTGATTTCAGGCAAGTATAAGATGCCGTCTGACCATGCAGTCAGCGCCTCAACAATTCGAATCAATACAGCCACATCAACAAACCTGGTTTGATCTCCACGTCAACTGGGTCTATGTCATTGAGCAGGATCTCTGCAACTTCTGAAGGGAACGGCTCCGACCCGAGACCGAAGAATGATTGGTTCCAGTCTACGACACCTTGGCTCTCGCTCGGCTCCTGAAAAGGCATCGAATCCTTCAAGTCTGTAAAAGACGGTGGTAAAGGTGCTGTCGTCGTTGCTGAGCCATTTGCAGATGCAGAAGGAGAAGGTTGGTCGAGCAGGTCCTGTAAATTTTCACGCAGCGGTTTGGCTGACGATATCGAACGCGCGCCCAGCACCACGAACCCAGGACGAAAAACCAACCTTTTCTGAAGCAGAAACGGCGCTGCGCCTTTAAAAAACAGTTTTGCCGGAGCAGATGCCATTATGTGTTAGTTATCTCGGATCGTCGATTGAAGCCAGCTTAAAGCGGGAATGTTATTGAATCAGCTGCCCGTTGCGCGACTCGATTTGGCCCACGCGTTACCCCAACCCTGCGTCAACTTAAGTTAGTGTTGGTTTGTTAGTTAACTTAAAGTCTAGTTGTTGTTCGTTAGTTAAATCCTTTGTTACAGTACTTCATTTAGCCACTCTCGCGTTTGTCTCATCATCACTTTTGATTAGTTATGCCCTGAACTAATGTATTTTCATTAGCATTAGTCTTTGTTAACTCATTGTACGTCAGGCCGAGCCTTGACGTCCGCTCTACTCAACCCAGCTAGTATGCCATCCACGGAAGCAGACCTTTCAATAACTTTATGTATGAATGATTTAAGAACCGGCAATGTATCTAGTAAAGCGTGATAGTAGCAATGTGCAGTAAAATAACCAGATGTAAGGGCTGATGTGCCGTTACTCAATACTACCTACATATTGTCTTAAACGACGTAACAAAGTTATGTTATCGAAGTAAGGGAGAAAAATTCCCTAGCTAATTTGAATAGGGTCTATCAAACGGAAGGTGATGAGCTATATATCCGCCGTATTTTTTTCTTGCAAACCTGTTAATAGCCACGAGATTACAGGTCATACCGGCTAGAGACAGAAAGTATGATCTATCTAGGCACAGAAATGATCACGCTCATAGGTGATTGGACAAAGGCTTGTACGGAGTACATGTATTCGCACTTTGAACAGGAACTATTGGATTAGAAACCAATTTGAGTAGGATTCATACGTTGCAGAATAGATGTCCTGATTCCGCGCGCTGGTGACCCATTTGCCCGAAATTGTTTTAAACCCAATAGTTTTCCGTTTCAAGTAGAAATATATTGGGCTGGCTTGCCAACCTGCAGACAAGTGCGTCCATAAGAGGGACTGGGGAGTATCCGTTTTGAGTACGATTTCCCGCCGGAATCTGACATGTTATAAGAAGGTTATAACCAAACCTTTTCCGGTTGAGAGCTTTGAAATCACATTTTCATTTAACAACCCATGCACACGCACCGGCAAAAGCTCATAGGGTCCGACGCAAGAATTTTTATCCCGTTTCAGGGAGTATACTAAAATGCGATGTCTACGCACTGAGGTCTCGTCTTACCTTTCGGCTATGCCAGTAATCAAAATGCCATTACTATTGATGGATGGGATAACTATGCGTTTTTAAATTATTTACATAAACCAACCAAAATGCCCTAACACCTCTTTTCGATTTACATACCCTCCTCACCTTCCTGCAAAGTGAGATCTTCCAACTCGTCCAAAAGCTCGTCCAATCCGACTTCAGGCAATGAGCCATCTTCATCGTCGTCGTCCTCATCGTTGACATCTTCATCATTTCCATCTTCATCCATACGATCATGCGATCCATCCATCGGATGATCTTCTTGAACAGTTTCCAAGCCATCCATCCTAGTCGGCCTTGCAGGTCTTGCAGCAGAAGCTTGCGAATTTGGTTGCTTGTAAAGATTGATTGTACTTCGCAGTTCTGGATCTTCTTCCAGCTCTTGCAAAAATAACTCGTAGTCACGTTCGACCTTGTCGGCCTCGAGTTGGCGTTGCTTAGATGACATCGAACTTCCGGAATCTTCCATCTCGTTGTATTCTTTGGCCATACGGCGCAAGCGCCAGTTTCTACCACGATTGCGACGTTTGCGGGGATATGACTTCTTAACAAGCACCACATCCGGCACGTTCCGTTGATCTAAAGTATCCCAAAGTTCGTGATTGAAATTAACATTCGACAAAAAATACCCAAGAACGGTATCACCCGGGTGAAGAATACCACCCAAGTGTGACCGAACATAATACGTAGCATCGTTGCGACCCATATCGGTCGATCGAGCGACTGTAACGTCTGCCAGCGCAAGCCTTCCCTTTTCAAATCCAGTCAAATCAACATCCAGTACAATGAATTCCGTAAACGCGGTTGAATTGGCTAACGTAGAGAATGGTTGACGCCAATAAGTAGGTGCTGGCAAGTCCATGGTATCCAATGTAACCGGATCCAACAAATGAATCGTGTTTCCAACCCGATTGCAAATAGTCAGCTGGGAAATGTTACCATACTGATTAGCAACTTTCTTAGGCAGGCAAACAAGATCGTCCTTACAAATTGGAACAATCTCAACCGAAAATGTAAACTTATAACTTTTAACGCTAGTATGTGTGTCCATAGAAATCAGTTCTTCTGACTTCTTCATGCGAATCGGAGCAACTGCACCCAAGAAATCCAGCATCTTCACGGCATGATTCTTCTGACTGTAAAAGAAATCAAGTCCATCCTTTGTTTCCTGAATCGAGATCGTATCCCTGTGCGCGTTATGTTTCAAAATCAGCTGTTCCAGATAGAAAAATGTACGCTTATGTGGCACTTTCTGTCTGATTTGAACTGTTGCGCGCCATGTGTTGGCAGTAAATGACTTGGCACAATCTGGACACTGTGTAGCCACTACCACATATTCGACTTCGAATGACTGCTGGATAATAGTGCCTCCAAATGCTTCGCCTTGCACGGTGAGCTTAACTTTTACTCTGCGTGAATGAGGCTCAGTCCAGATGAATGATGCGTCGACCAGTCGAACCTAAAAAAAAAATAAAATTATTAATCTTCCATGCCAAAACAGTTAACATATCACCATAATCCAAAATACCTTTCCCAGTCCTTTCAATCGTTTCA
Organism: Myxozyma lipomycoides; assembly: GCA_030564125.1. Classification (NCBI taxonomy): domain Eukaryota; kingdom Fungi; phylum Ascomycota; class Lipomycetes; order Lipomycetales; family Lipomycetaceae; genus Myxozyma; species Myxozyma lipomycoides. The sequence continues at coordinate 135,883 of JAJLTW010000006.1, forward strand.
AACAAAGTGCCAGAAGCTCTCTACTTTCCAGTTGCGCTGGCACCCAGGCGCTGGGCGGTCTGAGCCAACGCTCACAATTTCGACAGAAGTTAAGACTGCTCTCTCGCTGGATCCCCTCAGTGATATCAACCGACAGCTTTATGCAGTCATAGCACATCGACATGCCCTTGGTGCCATCGATTGGAACACCGCAGTTGCAACATAGCACTGTTGCCTGTGTGGATTCGTTTTGATTTTGCAACGGCACCGCTCCGCCATTGATGATCGCCGTAGCACTAGACAAGCCAGTAAATGCAGACTGGTAAGACATCTCGGGCAAAGCCTATCCCAAACCAAACGAGCAAAATGGTCGGTATGAAATACCTTCTGAATATGCCGATGGCGAGAAATACTTTTTTTTTGCTTAACAATCTCCCCTCGGTGGGAGTTATTTTTTTTTTTTCTTTTGGGCAGGGCGCGGGGGCTTAGGGCGAGAGGGCTGGCGGTGATTTGTCGCGTCAGAGGCGAAGCCCTCTAACGGGATTCCTATTGCTTAGGTATAATCTCCATTTATTGTTGGTGCTGGGCCGAAGCCCAAGCCTTCTAAGATATATTACATTATTAAAGGCTCGCTGTACCCTTTATATACTTATTCTTCTGGACGGGGCCCTAACCCGTCACATGATTAATGCCATGGAACTCGAAGCCTTGTCTCGAGCGGCTTGCTTGGCCGTCGAGGCGCAGGCATCTTAACTCCGCCACTATGGTCGAAATATTATAAGGTGGCGAGATCATCCTATGCTTGGATGAGATTCTGCAATGGTTAACAACGACGAAGACGACTCAAAAATGCTGTCTGAATCAAGCATTGTTCGGGACCGGCGTGGTTCCGCATCGAATCTGCGTATTGATATCCCGCCGCCGGACTATACCCCAATTGCAGTGTCAAATACTCTTGTCTTGACTGGGCTACATGACCAAACCGATTTTGACCCAGAACTTGTCGACGAACTGTGCCGAAAGGTCAATGCTGCGTCGGGTGGGAATCTAGTGCACTGGGGTGTGTTGCCTAGTTTTGGGAGAATAGTGGCGGTATTCAGTAAGCCAGAGAATGCACTTGAAGTCAGATTCCAGGTCGATGGGACGATTTACAATCACCAATCTCGGTTGAAACTATACTTTGGAGAACATACCGATCCAGAGCCGTTGAAGGACTCGAGGAATTTACATTTACAACTACCAGATCCAGGAAAGTTATTCTTGATCTCGCCGCCACCGTCACCACCAGTGGGATGGGTATCCCAAGTCGAGGCTCCGCCAAATCAAGACAATGGGATTTCAGCAGGCATGCTTACTGGAGCACTGCAGAAACTCAACCAGTGGAGCCAGGCTCAGGCTGAGATTCCTAAAATCAACACTCAAATAGCTGTTGATTTAACCGACAACAACGTCGACAGTGAGTTGTCAAGCATGACTACTTTCTCGCCATCTTCTCCAGATATTGTTGTCATTCCTCCTAACCAAGACTCGGATAAACCGGGCATTGTGATTTCAGATCTCTGCAGTAATCCATCCGATCAACAAATGTTCTCGTTTAGAAGTGTGGACAAAGTTCGAACCGAACGACCACCGATAGCATAACCTATAGGCGTACAAATTTAACGGATATGGAAGGGTGTTTTGATATTGTTTTTTTTTTTTTTTTTTTTTCTTTTTCTTTACTTTTTTTGTGGGCGCAACATAAGTCGTAAGGCTTTTCCTTTCTTGTAAAATAATTTTTTTTTTTTTTTTGTTTTACACATAATTAGGATAAAATGTTACTAGTACCATAAACACGGTTTGGAAGTCCTGCAAAAATATCGCGATAAGTGTGTTTGACCTAATAATTCTTGTCTACGGATGATCGATTGAGCGCTTCAAGAAGCTCAGGCCGGTTAATGAGCCCATTGCAGGCTTCCTTGTACGTAATCTAGGCGTCGGGTTAGATTTTGTTCTGCGGAACAACGACACCAACAAACCAATCATACCCATCTCCGTATCCGCTTGTCGCCCTCGGGCCATTTGTCGTGCTCTTGGTCGACCACCATCTCAAAGAAATGATACTCAGCTCTAGCAAACGTGGTGGTGGCGGCGAGCGGCCTGAGATCATCGATCGTCCCGAGCGAGCAGACGACGGTGCCGGTGATGCCAGCTTCCTCCCATGCCTCTCGCATCGCCGCGTGCTCAGGCGTGGGCTCGTCGGTCTCGTACCCACCCTTGGGCAGCACGAATTTGTCGTGACGCTGGGTTGACGACACCACGAGCACCTTGCGCTTGTCTGGGGTCAGGGCCACCACGCCCGCGACCAGCCGGGCTCCGGACGGTGAGTAGCCTGGAATTGATCGCACGTCGTCAGCCAGCAGCTCGATTGATTGTAGGGGTGATGATGTGGTGTGTGGTGGTGGTACATACGTTGCTTGTCACGGCCCTCGCGAGCAGTCATTGACCTGATGGTGGTGGTAGTCGCATCCATGTTGAAAGGAGTGTTTTGAAAAAAAAAAAAAAAGGAAAAGAAGAGGGAAGTTGCATAACAACATACTAATCTGCTAATAAACTTAATAAATATTATTTATCTCTGGAACGATCCGCGCCGCCGCCGCCCCCCCCCCCGGGGGCCGCCTTTCTTGCTTGCTCCTCCTCCTAGCTTACATTAACTATTGCACCTGCATGACTAAGCACGTAGTCAGCAGGCAGAATTGTTGTTTGCATTCATTTATTTTTTTTTTTTTTTTTTGCGCAGCGCGATTTGGCAATGTTGTTGTTACCCGGCGCGACGCAGCCAGGGTCGGACCACTCACCGGCCCCCCGGAAGCGAGGAGGGTAACAACGCAAGCCCCCTCTATTTTGTTGCGTCGTCGTCGAACCCGCCCGCGCCCCCCCCCGACGACGACGACTTTCCCGGGAAAAAAAAAGGAAGATGATCTCGTTTGCAGCAAGCACTGCTTCAATCTTCTAATTCATAATTCGACCGTACATCCCCTTTTAGTCCAAATTCTAACCAGAACGACATCACACACATCATGTCCGACGAAGCTGCTGCTCCAGCACCTGCTATTGAGGTTTTGCCGGCCGCTGTTACCGAGTCGTCGTCTCCAGAGCCACCGGTGCCAGCAGCTCCTACTCCGGCTGCGGAAATCAAGCTCGATGATGTCGAGCCCTATATCAGAAATGGCAAACACGTTGGTGTGCCAATCAAGACGTATGAGTGGTTGATGACGTTACCTGAAGACGACCGACGTGTGGTCTCGAAGAAGCTCGCTACCGAAGCGCTTCCGAGCACCGACAAGTGGTGGATTGAACCTGGCGAGACGCTCTTTCAAGCGTTCGCACGTATCTCTCCTGCGTCACCTTTGAAATATGACCCGAGGTAAGTTGTGGTGATTAGTTGCAGCGATTTGAAAGAGGGGGGGGGGGGGGTAGTTTTGTTGATCAGGCGAGACACTTTGTCCGAGTTGGCCCGCCTTGTTACTGCACCGTCTTTGTGAGTGCATCAAAAGCTAACCAGACTTTTTCTAGATTTCCCAACCAGAACCAGACTGCTCACTGTTGGCAAAACTACGTCGACTACTACAGATGCATCAATGCCAAGGGTGAGGAGTTCAAACCTTGCAAACAGTTTAGAATGGGATTCAAACTGTTGTGCCCTCAGCCATGGATTGACAAGTGGGACGAACAGAGAGGTAAATTTTTAATTTTTTTTTTTTTATTTTTTTGATAGTGATTTGACTGCTAACGTTGCTACAGACAATGGCAACTTCGCTGCCGATCTTTCTGCTTAAGTAGTTGAAGGGCCCATCAAAACAAGGTGAACGTCAGTTAAGCTTGGTGGACTCAATTTGGAGTCAGTCCAAATAAGTGTTTGATTTGATAGGAAAGAGGGTCTTGGTTGTTATTGCTATACATTTATCACTGTTAAGTCAGTTTGAGTTAATTAAATCCAGTGCATCATATCTTCAAATTAATCTACGAATCCACAACAGCCGTCATTGAATGGATCTGGTGTAGACAATGCATCCCGAAATTTTACGATGCATCCATAGCATTACTCGTAGCAGTGCATAGTGCTGATAGCAATCAATACTACCTTGACCATCACTAATTGACAAAGTTATAGTTCCTCTATTGTTTGGTTGATGGCCGCTGGTTGATAGCCAATTTGTCGCCTGAGAAGTCTGAGCCGGGTGAATCTGCGCGCATCCAACGCGTCAAACAACGCCAAACGGCAGAGCTCAGCTGCGATAATTGGCATTGAGTCAAGACGCGTCGTCACAGACGATCTGGTCGGCAACTTGTTAGATTTAAACTTGTGATGGACATTCGCAACTTTTTTGGTCCTTCAAAGGGCAAGCCGTCGAAAGTAAGTTTGCAATTTGACAACACTGCGGGTTTGTAATTCAATGCTAACAACCTTCTTAGTCCACGTCTGAGAATGCTACTCCACCACAACAAACTGGTAAGTTTAACCTATTTCAAACCGATGATACAACATGGCTTATATTTATTTAGGTGCTGGTAAATTGACAGAGAGGTTTGTATTGTTCACAATGCTTGGTTGAAATCCGGGTTTGTGCTGATTTTGAAATAGTGAGCAGAAGCGCAAGATGGTCGCGAACGAGTACAATGCAAATTCCAACAAGCGTCAAAAGCGATCTGAACCTGAGATGGAAGACGTTTCAGAATTTTTTGCATCACAGAATAGTGTGAAGCAGTCCGCGACAAAGACGTCAAGCTCGAGGACCAAACCGAAGAGCTCGACCTTGCCAGATAATGAAATTCAAAAAGAGATCGTCAAGATGTCTTCTCCAAAAAAACCGATGCCGAAGAAATCTAATTCGAAAACAAATGTGGTCGATCTTGATAGTGATGACGATTTTGCTCTTGATGCTGACGAAGCTAATGCTCTCTTGAGTCAATCTGCAAGTCAATCAACTAAACCATCGGTAGACAAGAAGCTTGCTATCAGTGCTGTCAAGTCTGAGAGTTCATCTAATAATATTGAGCAGCCTAAGGCCACGACTTCTCCTAAGAGACGTCCATTAAAGAGAGATGATGAGGATGAGTACATTGAGCAGGAACTGGAACAGGAAAAACCGAAACCAGCTAAAAAGTATATTGTTCTATACTGTAAATGATTGCTTTTTAAATTTTTGCTAACCTTAGTAGATCCGCATATCAGGCATATGTGTCGCGGCCTGCCCAGCCCCCACCTGGTCAGACAGAACTTCCTGAAGGCGCCGAAAACTGTCTCGCCGGGCTCAATTTTGTGTTCACAGGTGTTCTACCCACACTTGGGAGGGACGAGGGCAAGGTGCTAGTTGAGCAGTATGGAGGTAAAGTTCAAACTGCACCATCGTCAAGAACAAGTTACGTCGTCCTTGGAGAAGATGCAGGTCCTAAAAAGCTTGAAACCATCAAGAAGCACAAGCTGAAGACGCTTACGCAGGACGGTTTGTTTGAGCTAGTGAGATCTCTTCCTAAGAACGGAGGCGATAGTGAAGCTGCTAAAGCTGCACAAAAGAAGAAGGAAGTAGAGGAAAAGAAAATGATTGAGCAGGCAAAGACCATCGGCATTGAAAATGACTCTGGTTCGTCACGGTTGCCGACCGGTGCAACACTTTTATGGACAGACAAGTATGCGCCTCAGAGCTTGAAAGACATTTGTGGAAACAAGACCAATGTTCAACGATTACAAGATTGGCTTATGAAATGGGACGACAGTTTCAAAGTAAACTTCAAAAAGCCTGGCCCTGACGGAACTGGATTGTATCGCGCCATCATCATTTCCGGTCCACCCGGTATTGGAAAGACCACATCAGCACACCTTGTTGCTAAACTAGCAAACTACGATATCATTGAGACGAATGCGAGTGACGCACGAAGCAAAAACGTGATTGCTGATACGTTTGCTGGTGTTCTTGACAATACGTCAATTATGGGTTACATGGCCAAGAAGAACGAGGCTGTGAAAGCGTCAAAAAAAAAAATTGTTCTGATCATGGATGAAGTTGATGGAATGTCTGCAGGTGACCGCGGTGGTGTGGGCCAAATGGTTCAAGTATGCAAGACGACTCATATACCTATTATACTTGTTTGCAACGACTTTGGTCTACCTAAAATGCGTCCATTTGATAAAGTTGCATTTAGCATGCCTTTCAGACGGCCAGATGCGACTGCGATTAAGTCTCGTATTATGTCAATTGCTTATAAAGAGGGTCTAACTGTTTCTTCACAGGTTATTGAGCAGCTAGTGCAATCAACCCACGCAGATATCCGTCAGATTATTAATTTGCTTTCTACATTCCGTCTGAATAACAAACAAATGACTTATGATGATGGTAAAGCACAATCTAAAGCTTGGGAAAAGCATATTGTTTTAAAACCGTTTGATATTGCTGCTCAGCTTTTAGGCGGTCGTATGTTTGCACCGAACAACAATTTTTCATTGACCGACAAGCTCGAGTTATATTTCAATGACCATGACTTCACGCCACTTATGATTCAAGAAAATTACTTGCGAACCAATCCACAGCTTGCAAAGGGCGACAAGCTGAAAGCACTTGAACTTCTTGAACGCGCCTCATCATCAATCTCTGATGGAGACTTGTGTGATCGTATGATACATGGTTCTCAACAGCAGTGGAGCTTAATGCCATTGCACGGTATCTTATCTTCTGTACGGCCCTCAGCATTTATTTCTGGCGCTGGAATGGGCGAGCGATATCAATTTTCGTCTTGGTTGGGGCAGTTTTCAAAGGGCAACAAGCTTATGCGTTATCTTCAAGAAATCCAATCACACGCTCGTCTACGTGTTTCTGGTGATCGTATGGAAATGAGACTTCAATATCTGCCTGCAATGTCTGCTCATCTTCTTAACCCGATTCTTAGTCAAGGTGTTAATGGTCTTGACGACACAATTGAGTTTATGGATTCATATTTTTTGACCAAGGAAGATTTCGACGCAATTCTTGAACTTGGTGTTGGACCATCAAATGGTGAAGAAATTTGGAAAAAAATCCCAACCGCGACCAAATCTGGGTTTACGAGGAAGTATAATGCGATGAGTCATCCGGTGCCATTTATTAAAGCTAGTACGGTTCAAGATCCAAAAAAATTAAAAAAAGAAATACCTGATCTTGAAGAGGCACTAGATGATGTTATGGACGAAGGTGATGCAGAGCCTGAAGAAGTTGATGACGATGACAATGATATTAGTAAAGACAAGTATATCAAGAGTGGTGGTAAGAAACCAAAAGCCAAAGCACCAACGAAAGCTAAAGCCACTACGAAAAAGGCAGCGCCTAAAAAGAAGAAATGAGGTTGTTGTTGTTGTTGTTGTTGTTACATGAAACATTTTATTATGTGTAACTGTTTATGTACATAATTGAAAAAAAAGAACATTAAGCTTTTATCGTATCATTAGACGTTGCTGCCAAATTGAAATCATCTTGCGCCCATTGAGGTAGTTCTGATGAATATTCCCAGCCAGCACTGTCTGAACCGTATTTATATGCATGCAACCACAATTCAAGTTCATCTGGTCTAGGATCGGAAAATAATTGGCTATCACACTGTTCACACCGTTCATCGAGTAATTTTTCTCCTTTTTTATTATCCAATTGTGTGACTATTTGTTCAAAAGCGGCCGATTGAGCTTCTTCGATCCTTCCCATTCGTCGAAGCCGTTCGATCGCGTCGTCCTTATCAAACTGGCCACCTTTACCAAAATTAGGTCCAAATATTCGACGATTGGAGTAAATTGGATCGTTTGCAATCGGGTGACCTAAATTTTGCAAATGTACTCGGATCTGGTGAGTACGTCCGGTCAATGGACGACATTTCACCACACTGGTGTGACCATTGTACGACACCCGGTTAAAAATCGTGGTCGATGGCTTACCGTTAAAATCAACACAGTTTAAACCTACTCTGGGATCAATCGTCACAATAGGTTCATTCTGAACGATTTCACCTTCAGGGAACTTTCCTACAACACGGGCGATGTATTGTTTGAATACTGTTCGTTCACGAAGACGTTCTCCGAATTCAACCGCTGCTTTAGATTTTAACGCAAGAAACATAATACCTGAAGTTAGTCTGTCTAGTCGATGACATGGATGAGTATGTAGACCCATAGTCCATCGCAAAATTTCTGTAATTGTATTATATCTGAATCTCCCGGTAGGATGTACCGGTATACCTGACGGTTTATCAATCGCAATGATAGACTCGTCTCGATATAAGATCTTAATTGGAGCAGCATTTACTGGCGGCTCATGCTTGTGAACCAAATTTCGGATAACATCACCATTCTGAACCACATAATCTGGATTTACGACTTTGTCGTTGACTGTAATCTTTCCATGTTCAATCGCATTGACCTGAGAGCGTTAGCAACAACCGTAGTTCAAATCGAGAAAATTTGGCAGCATACGTAGTACTGTTTAGGTAATTCACGAAATTCACTGGTAAATATGTCTGCGATAGTCCGGTTCAACCACCGTCCTTTTGCATACGTAATATATGTAAAATAATACGGGGTCACACGTCTATAGCCACCACCAACAATATACTTCGCACCACGAGCGGCAACGTCTCCAATGACAGTTTCTGAAACCTCTATTCCATCAACGACCGATGTGGTCGTCACCGGGATTGACAATTCAAGCTTTTCCTCCTGTCCATTACTGCTTCGAACTTCGATTTGCTGAGCGCGGACTCTAAACCCAGTATCATCAATCTGTCTGCCCTTACCATTCTTCACAAATCGTGACGGTGGAAGTGTAATATGTTCTGGCACATTGGCCTTTCGTTTGGCACTCTTTCGAGCTCGACGATTATTCGGTGCAGGCTTGCCAGTCGGGTTTCCCCCCAACAACGAAGATAACGGTAAAGTCTCGGATCGACCAAGTACTTTCTCTTGTACCGGAATTGATATCACTACCGGTTTTTCGTCCTCGTCCGCCATGCTTGATGGTAGCTCCGATGATTGGGATCCGTAGGCTCTGATGATCCTGCAATTAAAAAACCGCCGCCTGTAGCAGAACGGCCGAATGAACACTCGCGTAACTAAAATAGCTGTAGAATTATAAGAAAAAAAAAGAAGTAATTTAAATCTCAAAGCAGTAAGAACTACTTTGCTTCGACCTTGTTCTTGAAAGGTTTCTAAATCGTTACTTCATAAGCTCCTACTTTGAAGCCAAAAAACTCCCAGACACCAAAAAATTATTGCCCCGTTTAACTATCGCGCATAATCTATCACCCATACTTCATTTTCAACTTCAGATGGTAAAATTAATATAGAAAGCACGTAAATAGGGTTCTACCAAATTTGTTTGAAGCGGGATTGGCTTCTTCTCTTTTTTTTTTTTTTTTTTTTTTTGGGTTCGCTTGCTACTACTGTTTTTTATTTACAGTCAACCTCACAAGGCTGATATGTGATATTTTAATTAAAAGCTAACAATGCCCAAACATCAACGAACTCAATATACAATACATCCAATAATAGTGCTCCCAATAACCTATTTTACCTCTTTGCGTCTCGATTCGATTACTCCATCGCCTTGATTTCCCGAACAAGCTCATCGAATCCTTCCTTGTAGTCATCTGAGCTAGAAGCGGTAGCACCAGCTTTCTTCTTAAATCCACCTGGAACGATCATGACGCAGCTTGTAGGTCTCTTGGTAGCACCAGCTGATCCTAAGTCTTCTTTCGAAGGCACAAAAAGATACGGCACGTTATTGTCCTCGCACAGAACTGGAATGTGCGAAATCACATCCATTGGCGAGATATCACCGGCAATAATAACCACACTAAGCAGTTAGCATATAAAATTTTGTAAAAATGATGAAGATGAAAACTTTACCCTTTGTCCCCCTTTCTGAGAGACTTGATAACTTCCTTTACACCTCGCTTGACGTGCTTTGACTTGGCAGCTGAACATTAGCGTTAAACTTGAATATGACACGTCTTTTGCATAATATACCCTTCTTGACAGTCTTCAACACCTTCTTGTTCATCTTTTTGGGAGCCAGCGGCTTAGCAAACGGCAGCACAGCAGACATTCTCAAATCGTAGTTGTCTGGGGCCTCATCACCGCCAATAGACTGGCGCTTTTTCTTGGCTTCCTTGACTGGAGTGTCCACCGCCATAGGAACAGGCTCCTCCACAGCCTGCTTCTTCTTCTTGTGTGACTTGTCCTTCTTAGAATGCTTTTCCTCTGCCATTTTATTCCTGAATTGTAGTGTTACCAAGTAATATATGTAGACAAGTGTCGAAGACTGGAAATATGGAAAATTTCTGCCTAAAGGGCCGGTGCGGCTCGCCGAAACCCTATTGTCGCGCAAAAGTGGCAGACTCATCTTTTGAAATTTCTGGAGGCCGGAGACCGGGAGTTCCCTTGTTCACAAACACATATATCTTGGTGGTATTTAAAGTCAACATAATGCCGTCAAGTGCGCCATCTGTGAGCCAAAAGGTAGGTTTGCATGGTCTGACTCAAAAAAAAAAAAAAAAAAAAAAAGGTTCTATTGGGAAGTTTTGTGCTAGCATTGGCAACATGTCCGATGTGTGGATATTAGCCTCGAACTCCTCAAGCTGAATGCAATAGTGTTTTGGACTAGAGTTGGTTTGGTGGCCTTGTTTGCATGCATGATACTAATATTAACAGGTCATTGTGCAGCCTTCATTGGAGACGCTGAACCAGTTGTTAGTGGACGATCCTCAAGCAAATGTTATTCCATTTTACGCTTTCTTGACAAACGAGGATGTGTCGCCAGTTGCGGCTTATTTGAAGTTGAAAGCGACTGCTCCAGATTCGGCATACTCATTTTTATTTGAATCAGCTCTTAATGGAAACACTGTTGGCCAATATAGTTTTGTTGGTGTTAATCCTCGAAAAGTGATCAAGACGGGAAATGGGTTTGGTGCAGACGTTGACCCACTTGGAGTTCTTGAGAAGGAACTAAATCAATATCATCAATTAAAGGTCCCATTACTCCCGCCGATGTCGGGTGGTGCTATTGGGTATGTTTCGTACGACTGTATTAGATACTTTGAGCCGACCACCGCTCGAGACCTCATAGATAACGTTGGCATCCCAGAGAGTATTATGATGCTGTTTGATAACATTGTCTCATTTGATAATGTTTACCACAAGGTGCAAGTTATTTGTAATATTCATGTAACACCGGGCGATATTGATCTTGAAGCAGCAAGAGAAAGTGCTCGCGCACAGATTGAAAGCATAGTCGATGCGTTATTCGCCCCAAATGTTCCATATCCTGAACAACCGCCAATTATTTTCGGTCAGGAGTACAAATCTAACATTGGGCGTGAGGGCTACGAGAGTCATGTCAACCGACTTAAAGAGCATATTCATAATGGTGACATTTTCCAAGGAGTTCCCTCGCAAAGGATAGCTCGACCTACTTCGTTGCACCCATTTAATATATATCGTCACTTGCGCACGGTTAATCCGTCGCCTTATATGTTTTACATTGACAATGTGGACTTTCAGATAGTGGGAGCGAGTCCAGAACTTCTTGTGAAGTCGCAAGCTGGCCGAATCATAACACACCCCATTGCTGGCACCGTCAAGCGAGGCGCATCGGTCGAAGAGGACCAGAAACTGGAAGCTGAACTAGCCAACTCTCTTAAGGACCGGGCTGAACATGTTATGCTGGTTGATCTGGCTCGGAATGACATCACTCGAGTGTGCGATCCAAAGACGACCACCGTCGACCGCCTGATGACGGTCGAACGGTTTTCCCACGTGATGCACTTGACTTCCCAGGTTTCTGGGGTGCTACGGCCAGATAAGAGCAGGTTTGATGCATTTCGCAGCATCTTCCCTGCAGGAACTACCTCTGGCGCTCCAAAGGTTCGTGCGATGCAGCTAATTTCGGAGCTTGAGGGCGAGCGCAGAGGGATCTACGCCGGCGCAGTCGGCCACTGGGGATACGACCGGGCGACAATGGATACTTGCATTGCGCTGCGGACGATGTTTGTCAAGGACGGAGTCGCCTACCTCCAAGCTGGCGGCGGTATCGTGTTCGACTCGGACCCGCACGACGAGTACATTGAGAGCATGAATAAGCTCGGTGCCAACATCCGCACCATCACCGAGGCAGAGAAGATTTACGGTGGGAATCTGGAGTAGATTGGATTTTTGAATGTTGTAGTAGAAATATGCAAGAAAATAGTGCAAAAAAAAGACATTTAGTTACATATGTGAGCTGCCATAGATGACCTTCGCTATATGATCCAGCGGACGGTCTCGTGTCGGTGGCCAAAACTCCCAACGCCAGCTAATACTGAGCCAGCCGGAAGTAGTTCGTCAGGCAACCGGGTCTGGATTATGTTATATAATAGACCTACTGTCCGTATATCCCCGTTGTGAGCGACCTACTTTTTGCTTGCTGGGCCTACAAACCTACTTGGCTGTTGCAGAATATAGGGACATAGCAGTATTTGGGCGTCCGGACATGCTTGACATTGCCATCAGAGAGCAGCAGTCCGCTAAACTGGCCGCTTCGCAGCGTGGTCATCAGATAGACAACCGGCTGCTTGCCCATAGAGGCCGGCGACGCAGTGATACCAATGTGAAGAGCTTGCTGCTGCCTGTGAGCTATCTGGATGAGACGTTGGACCCACACACGAGACGACACAAGCTGCTCCAGAGCAGCAAGGCGGCCCAGTCGTCAGTGGCGGTTCTTTCACGCAAGGCAGGCAGCTACCAGGCGGTCACACACGTGGCCCAGTTGCCGCCCAGCTTCTTCGACTATTTTGCCAACATTACCACTCTCCGGCTGGGCTGTGGGCTTGAGAGACTGCCGCCTCAGATTGTGAACCTCAAGCTGCTTCGGCGCCTGGACCTGCGGTCGAACCTGCTCACGTCACTGCCTTGTCAGATGGCCGAAATGAACTTGCAGCAGCTTTTTGTCGACGAACAAGTGACGCCTGAGTTCACTCAGCACATGCTGACGGACTTTGTGTGCCAGGCACCGATGCAGGACAAGACTGTTGCGTTTGCGGATGCGGTCCCGTCACTGAAGGAGATTACTGTTGCTCGAGTGTTGAAGGAAATTCCATTGGCCGAGTTGGATCTGCCTCAAGAATATTTACTTTTGACATACATTCCCTCACATTTAGTGCCTAGGATTTTACCTCCTGAGTCGTGTTCGGCATGCAAACGTGCGCTGGTCTTATTTACCGATGAAGATAGCTCGATTAAGTTTCCTCGTCGATATCGTCGTGACGTGGTTTCTTTACGTTCGGTAGTACTAGAGCACTTTTTTTGCTCCCGGCAATGTCTATCGGTCAAAGAGATCGAATGGCGGGATTATGATGTCAAGCAGCAGCTCAAATTGATCGAGCGTGGAGTAAGATTTATGTCGTCTGACATGGCCTAAAGGTCCCCCCCCGGGTCAATTGGCAATTTTGCTTTGTTTGGCACGATATTGTAAATAGTAGATGATTAGACTTGGGTTGTTATGCTTGCTGAATAGTCCATACTAGGACTATGGTTTGCTGTTTATGAAGGCGTTCGGGGAAGATATACGTTAGGCTCCTGTTGTTAATGATTGATTATTAGATAATTTTTTAAGATAGTTCCGGTGTTTAATAGGAAAAAAGTCAAAAGAAAGAATAAAAGGAGCACCTGATAGGAAATCAACGTTTTTAAGTCAAAACTTTTAGGGCTTTGGGGCATCGACCAACTTTTCGCTGCCCTTGCCCACGCACCTGGAAAAAAAAAAAGTTTCAAAGCCAAATTGGCTGCGAGATTGTTTATCAGAACTGTTCACTCTCAGGACAGCATTATTGCAATTGAAAGTCAAAATGGACTCTGAAACCGTCACCTACGATTATGACGACTTTATTCAGAAAACTGGTGATTACGATTTTGAAGATGACGAGCCGTTACCAACAGATCTGATTGACACCGAGGGCCAGTATGACGAGGAGCAGCTCCTTCAACAGCAGCAAGCATTTCAGCTTCAGTTACAGCTTCAGCAGCAGCAGGCAGCAGCCCAGGTTCCAGATGCGGTTAGGACTTTCATTCTGTACTTCCAGCACTGTTTGAACGAGAACAACGTGTACGAGCTGCACGGGTGCTATGAGAATTCGTTCAACAGGCTGACGGAGAAGTTCTACAAGAACACTCCTTGGTAGGTCTAACCGATTGAATATGTTGATTTTTGGAAATTACTAATATATGATTGTAGGCCTGATCCACAAACTGTGGTTGCGCCTCTTGTTGGCAATGACCAGCCGTTTTTGATTCTCTACACCGAGATGTACTACAGACATTTGTATGCGCGGTTGCAGCCAACATTTGAAGATCGATGCATGTCATATGAGAACTACTGTGCCTGGTTTAACTATATTTTTTTTGATAGAAACTCCTCTACCACCCTGGATCTTCCAATCAACTGGGTGTGGGAAATTATTGACGAGTTCATTTACCAGTTCAACTCCTTTGCTGTGTTTAGACATCGCACAGTACGCAAGTCGCATAACCAAGAAGAGATCCAGCAGTTGCGGAATCACGGACAAACATGGCAAGCTTATTCTGTGCTTAACGTTTTGTATTCCTTTTTGCAGAAATCGAACGTGAAAGACCAATTGGACGCTGCGAAAGATGGTCATGATCAGGAAGAAGGTACAGGAGAAGAAAGTGTTAGTCCTCTTTATAAGAGTTTTGGCTATTTCTCTCTTATTGGGTTGTTACGCGTGCATACTCTTTTAGGAGATTTTACTCTAGCGCTTAAATCAATGGACGGCATTGATTTGACAAAGAAAGCAACCAAATTTTCTCGAATTCCAGGTGCACAATTTAGTATTTATTACTACGTTGGTTTCTGTTACATGATGCTCCGTAGATATTCGGATGCGATCAAGGCGTTCTCACATATCTTGCTTTACATTTCGCGAACCAAGAATTTGCATAACCGCTCTACTCAGTATGATTCTGTCACAAAGAGATCTGACCAAATGTACGCACTTCTCGCTATTTGTGTTGCACTGTGCCCAACCCGACTTGATGATTCTATTCACACTACTTTGCGTGAGAAAAATGGTGAACAATTGGCTAAGATGCAACGTGGAGGTGAGGAAGCTCTACCAATATTTGAAGAGCTCTTCTGCTTTGCATGCCCCAAGTTCATGTCAGCTATGCCTCCAGACTACGACTACCCATCTAGCAATGTTGATCCCTTGCAGCATCATCTTAAGATTTTTATGTATGACGTTAAAAATACTGTGATGTTGCCCACATTGCGGTCATATTTGAAGTTATATTCGACGTTGTCGATTGATAAGCTCGCTACTTTCTTGGAAATGGACATCGAGGACTTGCGATCGGTTCTTTTGGTTTACAAGCAGAAGAGTAGACAGATTAAATGGACTAAGGGGTCGCTGCTTGATGGCGATACAATTATCACGTCTGACTTGGATATCGCACTCGATAACGACTTGATCAACATATCGGAGTCTAGAATCGGCCGGAAGTTTGGAGACTGGTTCCTGCGCAACACTGCTAAATACTACGCTGTTCAGGATACAATTCGTAGTAAGAATCCAGTGTTTCAAGATGAGAAAGAACACAAAGAACGACGGAGAGATAGACGCGACAAAAACGAAAAGAAATAGTTCTGTATTTTGTGTATTATTCTCTTTTGATGTTTAAAAGTTGCTTATCATGTTCTATTAGTTAATTTATGTTCTTCTACAGATCAATAATTCTCACTTGTGATATTAGGCACTGCAGATCATTCACGTTAAAAGTTTATTATGTAAGCCGCATCGAGTGGCAGCAACCCCAGATTATGATAATATTTACTAACTCCAGACGTACCTGAGAAGTCCCACAAGCTGATATAGAAGAGGTTGTTTGCATCTTCTGTAAGTCGATATGATAATTAAAATGAGAGTTAAACCTCTTAATAAATTTTAGATTCACAAGGTAATACCATGTGTATCTTACTGCTCTCCACAGCGCATCCAAAATAGTGAGTTTACGGTTGCCCCTCCGGTGTGATTGATATTGGTTATTTTTCAGGCTAATTATGATCTAGTTCACTAATTTTATTATCGAATAGAGACGAGTATCTTAATCGGCCGACCGCATGTGCTGATTTTTGGTCGGATCCAAACTCGAATGTGCTTGGACCCAGAGACTTGGCTCGTGATGAACATGGTACTTGGATCTCAATCACAAAGACTGGTCGGTTGGCCGTACTTGTGAACTTTAGAGAGCCTACTGCTGAGCGTGAGACTACAGATTACGATAAATAGGTAATGAGGAATACTAATAGCTAGAGTTAATATCACCTTTGTCTAGGGGGCTTTTGGTCAAGAGATTTGTGACGTCATCGGACGATACTGCAGATTGGATGGAGTCCATGATCGCGTCGGCTGGTCCTACAGGATTGATGTCAGTTGGTGGATTTAGTATGGTTTGTGGTACTTTACACAAGAAACAGTCGATTGAGGATGATGAACAAGAACGAATAGAGCCATTTGGTATTTTAACCAACCGATCCACGTCGTCGAGCCAAGGTACATCATGGATATTTGGAAAAAAACCCGAAATTCCTCATCAAAAGAGTTTCATCAAGCATACGTATGGTATTTCGAATTCGTTATATTCAGATCCGTGGCCCAAGGTTGTGTTGGGCAAGAAATTACTTGTAGATGCTATTTTGGATGATTTATCTAGTAACGAACCAGAATCATCATTCATCGAAAAGTTATTTCAAATACTATCTAAAGACGACATGCCTAAACAGACTATAGAAAGTGGAGACTCTAAGCAAATTTTTGACTCGTTACGTCATACGATATTTGTACCAGTATTCAAAGTCAATGAGCAGTCAGAAACCGGAGTACCCGCGACCACTTTACCTGCTACAAATGGGGACACGTCGTCATTGTCAAAACCATATTTATATACAAAAGGAAATTACTACGGAACCCGAACACAAACAGTTATTTTAGTCGACAATAATGGTACCGTTACTTATGTTGAACGAAACTTACATGAACTAGATACGGAAAAGCATACAGATGAAGTCTGTACTGAGCGGAAATATTCATTTTCTATCGAGGGTTGGAATTGAAAATACTACACTACGGTTACTCATTAGATATGGTGTTATATTTTATATCTTTAATGCGCGTGATAAAACCATAGTTAGCCAACCCACCATATATCATCATGTTAATGCTCGTAGTGATAAGATGTCATTACTTTATAAAAAAAAAAAAAATCATAAACACATAAGCCATCCAATATATAACGCCAACCTCCCATTTACCTTAAAATAAAAGGCTAAAAATAAGACAATCTATCAGTGTCTAGACGATAAACAATCTTCCAAATTTCGGATCACGTCACCGTGTTGTCGATAGTTTATGTTCTCTTCGGCGCCACTAGGTCGATTAGGATCTAGCTCAGGAGGCGGGAAATAAGCTGGAGATGGTTGTGCACGAATAGCCTGTTGGGGATCGATCAAATGACCAGCTCTTTGTAGCTGAGGTGGAATCGGATCCTGATTACCAATAGTCACCGCACGAGGCCGACCTGCCCTTGACCCGGTAGATGAACTTGCACCGCTTTGGTTAGAATGCAAGTACATTCCTTGATTTGGCGGATACGGACTCGTTTTGACATCTGACGAACTAGACGCTAAATTGCGCTGCTGTGACGCATAATATGACGTTACTTGTGGTTGTTGATGTTGATTGTATGATGACTGCTTCGTGGCTTGAGCTTCACCTGTAGCGAAATAATTGGTGACATCACCGCCACTGTACGAGTTATCCGCTGGTTTTTGTTGAGAAGCAGTACGATACTGAGAGTATTTCTGATTCGAAATAAAGCTATGCATACGTGCTTGCTGTGGCGTCCAGCGCTCGAAAGGATTCATATTTAGTAAGCCCTGAACAAAATCAATAAATTGCACACGATTCTGCATTTCCGCTTCAATCTCAGTAGGCTTCATATTGCGCTTTGGCATCGGATATGAAGTAACAATATCAGAAAACTTTGTCGCACTGAAATATCGCTTGCTAGGTTGTTCTTTTGTTTTGTGCTCGCTCGAGTATTTTTCCATGCTCTTAAATTTATATGATTTTCGTCCATGCTCGTCTATCACTTTTTCAAAAAACTCTGGCGACTGTTTTCCCATCTCGATCATCCATGTTGGAGGCATTCCAAGCATCTCAATTATCCGCGATATCTGATTATATTCTGAACTACCTGGAAATAGCGGAAGACCAAGAAATAATTCTGCTGCGATACATCCCAAAGACCACATATCAATCGATGACGAATATGGAAGCCCCAGCATAACCTCCGGCGATCGATAAAATCGTGATTGAATATAAGTATAAACTGTTTGACGTTCATGGCAGGCAGAACCAAAGTCAATAACCTTGATAACTGGACTTTCAAGATTCTTCAATAAAATATTTTCTGGTTTCAAATCACAATGAATCAGTTTTGCATCCTTCAAGACACATAAAGCATCAAGTAATTGTTGACAAAACACGCGAACCAGATTTGTACTTAACCCACGAAATTGATTCTGCTTAATAAGATCATAAAGATTACTCGAAAGTAGTTCAAAAACAAGGCAAAGATGCTCGCGATGAATAAACTTGTCCATCAGCCGAAGAAGATGATGTTCATCCTCCTTATCGACCGTTGAATTAAGATGTTCTAAGATTGATACCTCCATCATACTCTGGTTGAAATATGCTGATTTGTTTTTTATAACTTTGACGGCCACAATTTCACCAGTCTTCAAATTTTGACATTTTACAACTTGACCAAACGTACCCTGCCCCAAAATATCAAGAATCAGATATTTTTGCTGCTCTTTCGAACCCATCAAAACATCATTCACGTATAGAATATAATCACAGTCGTCATTATCATAGCCTTCGTTACGAGTTCCTTTGCTAGGCTTTGTCAATACTCGACGTGGATTACGAGATGACTCGTACTTAAAAGAAGGATTGCATATTCTGTACGTAGAAGGAATGTGTAGTGTCAGCGCCTTTAGAGGGCTCATATATCCGCCATCAGGATTCGGTCTTCTGTGAGACGGTCGAGCATTTTTCATCGGGACTAAATCATTTGCTGATCGGACCACATTAAATTTGGGAGTTTGTCGAAGAATCGGATAATTAGAATATGGAGGCGAGTTGGGCGGTCGTTGCCCGCCCGGTGGTGACATTACTACAGCAGCACTTGCCCGCCGCCCTGTACTGGAATCGTAATTCAAGCTTGGAAAGTGATTGACTGCAGAAACTGAGTTATATGAATCTATGAGTATTAGCCTATAGTCAGTCATCAAGATAGATCTCAAACATACTCAATCCCGGCCGTATAGGCGATGACTGCGCCTGTGCTTGGTTATGGTGCTGATAAGGTGAAGTTTGAGGAGAAATTCTAGGATAGTATGATTGAGTAGGGGAGTACTGCACTGGCGTATGTGTGCCGTACCTAGCTCTGTAGGGTGAAGTTGACGGGTGGGGCAAGCCTTGGGCCGGCGTACCATATGGAGACACCCCGGCCACATATTGCGAATTGCCAAATTGATTCTGCATAATAGACGACGACGATGGTGTAAAAGGGACATTATTCATCGGAGAATAGCCGCCGTAATCATGCACTCGTTGCGGTGGAGAGTCATAGAACGCTTGATCTGGAACGGACGCTGCTGCCGTGGGCGGATAAGGCGCACTCTGGGAAATCGTCGGTTGAGGCGGAAGCATCTCTGCTTGTGGCAACAGGCTCTGCTGGCCCTGTGGCTGCAATCTGCGACTATTTGTGTAATGCAACGATTTGAAATCCATCGTGGATCAGCTACTGCAGATCAAAGCGACAGGCGGCAGAACAAACGAAAGGCGACGACAAATCTGAACAACTCAGGGCCGCAGAAACATGAATCGACCAGCTTAAACAAAATCTAAGACACTCAAGTGCACAATACGCTCTGACGACGCCTACATAAATGTTTAGCCATCCAAATACATTGCCTGAGATAAAGCCGGTTACTGCGATCGCGATCAGGCTTTCAAATCACCACGTCGGGACTACCTACCTTGATCGATGACCGAAACACTTGATAAACAAAAACAAAGTGCAAGAGCGCGGCGGATTACTTTTGACTCTTCAGTTAGCACGAAGTCCGAGTGCTTTTAAATGGCGTCGGCCCAGATCAATCGTCGAATCGTCGGCCTGTTGCTTTGACGACCAGGTTCCCACGGTTCTTCGACGTAAGTCACGGATCCGTTCGGAAGAGCCAAATGCAAGAGCAGTCTGCCAAATCAGAAATGTGCCAGATCACCGGCTGTGTCGTGAGCGGATAGTGGATGCCGTCTCGGTCGAGGGATTGTGGTGGGTTTATATCATCGACCAGCGGCGGCGACCGGGGACGCGATACAATAGAAGTTACCCCAGCCCACGATGGGCGCGCCCGGATATGTAATACATAATAATAAGGCAAACTGCACATACAAATTGCTCATCAAAAAACTGGTTCGGCCTCGTATTGGTCGCTTTCTATTCCATATATTTTCGTGCTGCTTGTACAGCAGTTCATTATTGATATTGAAATATTTATTCTAGAAAGCCATTGGGGGCCCGAAAATTGGCGGCCAGCGACTGCCATGCCACTTTTGGACTGGCTTCCGGCAACCAAGATGCATAGCCCAGGCCAGTGTCTCTTTTGCCAATCACTATTTAAAATAATATCTATTCTTTTTTGGTGGCTATTTTACAAAACGTTGAAACGTACAATTCATCGTAGTTCGACCTGAAACCGTGTAACCAGAGCTGCTCTGATCTTGTCGTCAATCTCGTTAACCTCGTCTCTTGTTAAAATCCTACAATTGTGAGCAATAACACCTCCCCCCAACTTTCAAATTACGCATAGAGTACTTTACCTATCCATGGCGTTGTAATGAACCCTATAGCATAAACTCGTCCGTCCCTTTTTGTTGGTGAACTGGTCAACCTGTAACGTTAATTACTCAATATAATCAACATTTTCGAACGCGTTTGACAAGCTCACCAGTTTGACAGACTCTACCAAGTCTCCTGCAAAATCTCGAACTACTTCCATGACGTCGTTCTCGTGTAAGAGAGCGTCGCCAACCCAGAAAGACGTGTCTCGGCTGGTACCTTCAAACGCCGAGAACTCTTGGAAATGGCTAATGACTCCGGGGGAAAACTGACTCAAGAACTTTGGATTTTCGGACCAAAACAACCGAATGTCGGGTACACCAAACAATACCATTGCTAGTCGGTCAAGACCAAGTCCAAATGCCCATCCGACCTTATTTGAAACACCTGCCGAATCAAACACCGCTTTTTGAACCACCCCGGAGCCAAAGATTTCTAACCAATCTCCATTCCAATACACCTCCATTTCCCAACTTGGAGAAGTAAACGGGAAATATGCGTCTATCCATCTGATCTGTAACGGCGCTGGTTGAGTATCGCCGGCGGCAACTGCAGCATGTTTAAAAATCTCGCTAACAACATTCTCCAGAGTACGTTTCAAATGTTTTGCTACAGCCACACAAACCGCATCCGACTGATCAGGTTGCTTCGGATTGGCACTGTGAAATGGGGGCATTTCATCCACAATCTTTATCCCTGACACTGGAATTTTTAATGCGTCCTCGTCGATCTGCTTTGCGAGCTCGTCTTGACTTACACCTTCTTTCAGATCCCAAGTCCTGGCTCCTTCCATCTGGTGGAACGCAGGGTAGTGAGACCGGTCGATCTCATCTCTGCGGTAGACGTCGGCGGCAATCAAAAATCCTGGCGTAGGCGATTGTTGAAATGCAGTACCTTGATGGGCTGACGTATGCGTGCGCAACACGGTTGACTTGTTCACGTAGTATGTATCTGTCTTCGACCTGCCAGGATGGTCGGCGGGAAAGTTTAAAGAGTCAAAGTTCTCATATGTGCTAACCACCGGCGAGAAGTTATCATACATGGTGTATTCGTCCTTTGGAAACTGAGTTTCAATAAACGCTCGTATGATTCCCAGCGGATGCGACGGATTACTCAGTAACTTCCGAGAAACTTTCGACAGAATTGCAGGGCCGGTGTTGGTCCATTCGTCAGTCTGATGATGCTGGTCCAGTATCTGGACGGTGCTGGGTTTAGTCGAACAGCGTCGGCAATGGAGCTGTATCCGCGTATTTGGCCCCAGCGAGTTGCTGCAGAGCCTGCTCAATCGTAGAGCAGCACGACCTGCCGTCATCAAGGTATCACGCTCGTTCAATCCCGACTCTGGAGCACTTGAATGGCCGACCAGGTCGTCTTCGTCTGCTTGGAGACTTTTGTCTGTGTCCGAGAAACCCGCGGCTGGTCCCAAAGGGGCTCTCGCAAAAAAGTTGTCGGAACGAAAAATAACACTCATAGGAAATTGGTTGTCTGGAATCTCCAACATTTCTTACAACAAAACTGCGACAGCTGCAATTGTGGTACTAGAATGAATTCAGTACGCTCATTATTCACATCGGTGACTCGAAGAACACGTAAGTGCAGAAGACGAAAGTGTGCAACGAGTCAATCTAACGTCGCTCTAGAAATTATTGCTCCGCCAGGAACTCCATTCTTCTCTCAAGTTCGTCATGGTCATCAATACGGTACGTTGTTTTGATCCTTTGATTTTAGTATGCTTCAGAATTCTTATGATTAGAACCACAATATGCCAAGGTTCGAAAACAATTCAAGGGCCGAGTCCCGGTTCGAATTGGTGGGTCTACCAAGGGCACGACGCTTGCTTGGGGAAATTTCGGTATTCGTTTATTGTCTGAAGGCCTTAGACTGAGTGCTAGTCAAATGAAGGAGGCTGAGAAAATCATTCTGCGATTTACAAGGCCGTTGAGAACTCAGGGTGTGAAGTTGTATCCACGCCAGGTTACCAACGTCATGGTGTGCACAAAGGGTAATGAGGTAAGCTCCTATGTTTTGGGTTGGATGCAGTCACGTAAATACTGATTTAATTAGACACGTATGGGTAAAGGAAAAGGTGCGATTGATTATTGGGCGGTTCGTGTTCCTACCGGCAAGATTTTAATGGAGATTGGTGGGCCTATTCACGAGCAAGTAGCAAAGGAAGCGATGCGATTGGTAGCTGGTAAGCTTCCTGGCCAATGGGAATTTGTCAATCGAGAAAACAACCATTATATGCGTGGATTTACAAAAGTAGGAGAACCATTAGTGCAAAATGTTTTTGAAAAATTGGACCAGGCACCGACAAACGAATACAAAACGAAAAAGCTCGCAAAGACTCAAGGGTTCGCTCCATTCAAGCCTTAAACCAAGGAATATAGATGTACATAATGTAAATATATTAAGCTACAGATCAATCATGCCCATCATAAACATTTCCAGTAATCTCATCACCTTTGCGACAAATGCTTCTAAATGGAATATGACTTTGCTACCTTGATGTAATCTGTGCTCATAAAACGCCGCCCATCGAACAAATTCAGGCTTTAATGCATTGTCAACACGCGGAAGTAATTTAAACAACAGTGTTTTCAATACCAATTGCGCTGGAATGCAATGCGAGAGCAAGTCGTATAATTTAGCGCGCACCTTCAGAATACGAGCGGCACTGTGCTCCTGAATAATGTCATCTGCAATGCTAAAAATAACAACTTCCCAATCTGGAGGTGGAAGTTTAGTATCGTCTGTCAACGAGTCACTATTTTGTTAGCAAAAGTTTGAGAACTACATCATGGCAGAAATCATACTTTTGAGACGATGCAGCCTCGAGCATGAGGATCGCTTTGCGTAAATTACGACCACTGTCTACCGCAATCCGGCGCGCTAGATCTCGTGTCAATCCAATATACTGCTTCTTCGCGATTGTCTGCAAAATTCCTGTAATGTCGTCGTACGACGGGGCAGCGACTCTCACCAGCAAAGTACGGGACCGAATCGGAGCAATGATGTTCGATGTCGAATTGGCCAGCAATACAAGTCGTAGGTTCGGTGAATATTTTTCCATTGTTCGCCTCAATGCTGCCTGGGCATCTCTGGTAAGCGAGTCTGCCTCATTTATCACCACCACCTTGAACCGCTGCTTAGCCGACAAGTCCACTTGCTGCGTCTGAGCTACTTCCTTGAGCAGCTCCTGAATGATCAACCGATCGTTGTTTCCCATCTCGCTCGGAGTGATTTCCAAATGGTAAATGCTCGACACCACATTAAATTCAAGCTTGCGGCCGGAACTGGTCTGGAATATGCGCGAGTCCACTTTGATCTTGTTGACGCCAGGCCCATACAGCTCTTTGAGCGTAGCCAGAACCCTGGTCTTCTTGCCAGCACCGGACGGCCCGTACACGAGAAGATGAGGAAAATCACCTGAAACAGCCTACGTGTGATTAGCAACCTGGATATATGTATTTCCCCCCCCCCCCTTCGCTGCCTGGGAAATACTCACCAAGGACGAAAGTCGATCCGATAATTCCGGATGATAGCTAAGACTGTCCAGTGACTTTGGACGGTGCTTGTCCACCCATAACGCCATTTTTTTTGTCGATACTGGTTTTCGATAGTGTTACGTTGACGAGATATCAAATGGCTCCAGCTGGAAGAATAATCGCAGCTCAACGCGTAAAACCGACGCGTCGCGTTTGTGACCGCCGGCGAGGGTCTGGTGCTGTGAACTCAATACGCCCTAAACCCTGGACTCGCCGAGGGCAAAATCTCGCCCAAGCCTTGTTGATAAAAGTAAACGGCAAGTCGAAATGTTATCTACTTGTCGACAGCAGTGCCCAAGGTTTGTTCGACAGCACTAGACACAATGTTATCAATTTTCCCAAAGGTATGAGTGCTGCAATGAATTGTGATTTATGTTTGGCTTGGTTTGAAGCTTACTGGTATATTGTAGCAATACTTTCTCGGATTCCTTCCATTATCCGCCGGTGCCGAGCTCATCACGGTGTTTGGCATTGTCAACAAGGCAAGCGGTGTTTATGGTTTATTGTCTATATTCACTGGTAAGTTTCTTCTTCTCACAGGTTTGATAATTGGTTTGTTTGCGGCAAAGCTGATTTGGCAGGCCATCCTATAACTGGACCACAGCTGGCACTTAACATCATATCTGTTATTTTGCTGCCGTTCTTTCTATATGCTCTGCACAACGTACGCCGGCAGAATGCACTACCGGTAGTGGCATATGCATACGTTTATTTTTTAGACATGCTTGGGAACATTGGGTTCACCATCTTTTTCTCTGTGACGTGGTTCCGTGCGTTCTACAAGGTCGTCGCGGCCCAGAAAGAGACCGACCCGTCGAAAGCGATAGACGTACCGTCCGAAAGAGGACTGTCAATCACCATTATCACATTCACTTTGTTGCTTAAGATTTACTTCTGTTTTGCATTGCTTGGATTTGCCCGGACTTTGGTTCGCAAAGGTGGTTTGCGAGCCGACAATGGCGAGGGCAAGTTCGGTCAGAAAATGCAGTACATTTTGTTATCTATCGTGCCGTCTTTCTGGAGACGGGGAGGTCGTCGTGCAGGCAAAGGCAGGATGGTACACACATTAGAAGATTACCAGGGCTATTAAAACCATTATTAGACTATACCAAGCCAAAAGAAAAAAAAAAATTATTCTGCCGGTGGCTACGAACGTTGATGTTTTGAGTGTTTTTGGATGTAATTTAAGCTGAGAGGTGTAATTTCGTTAGATTGTTTGTTTGAGAGATCATATGCTACGTTTGTGTTGCAGCTATTCATTTACTTATTTTTTTTGCGCTGGTGCTGATGTTTGTTAGATTGCAATATGTCGTTTGGTTTGTATGTTTTTTTTTTTACCTCCGTTAGTGCATCATGCTCAATTATGGATACGCATTGGGCCTGCTTAATTGAGCCCCTTCTTTTCAAAAGATACGGGGACAGATAATATTGTAATAAATAATTTAAATTGTATTAATATTTGTGAACTTGAACGTGTGACGGCGGTAATGACATCATGTGGATTCGGTGGACGATGGAGACAAATATGGGTTGGATTGACACAAATTTCGGCAATATAATTACATGATTTTAACCATCGAGGGTTTATATTTAAATTTAGCTATGATCTCAAAAAGAAGTGTAAGCATTCCATTGTAGCTCGTCGCATTGTAATTTGTCGCTTGAAGGGCAGAACTTTATGGGGGGGACATTGAAATTTTCGGAAAATATTTTAGGGAACCTTCTCGCGTGGAATTTCCAAACTGAAGATTTGATCAACACCGTAATTATTATTCAATTATCAGCAAAAAGGTAAGGTTATTTTCTGTTTTGTTTGATGGACAGTATAGCTAATCAATAGATGTTGTCCCGAACAGCAAGCAAATTCATCAGACAGTGTTCATCGGCCGCGATTGTGCGCCGGAATGCGATACGAACTGTCTACAATCCCCCACTTTCGGCCATAAACCGATCTAACTTTGGCAGCCGATCATATACTACAGAGGAGAAGGTTGTGGAAGAGAAGGCGGAGGAGAAAGCGCAGGCAAAGAGAGCAGAGAGCGCTCCTGCCGAGGGAGCTACCGAGGCGCTCAAGCTCGGAGAGTTGGTTCAAGAGCTGGAAGGAAAACTTGCTAGCAAGGACAAGGAGGTTGCAGAACTCAAAGACAAGTATCTTCGTCAAGTAGCCGATTTTAGGAATCTACAAGAGACTACCAAGAAAGAAGTGCAGAACTCGAAGGATTTTGCTATTCAAAAGTTTGCTCGTGACCTGCTCGAGTCGGTCGATAATCTGGAGCGTGCGTTGGCGACGGTTCCTGCGGATAAGCGGTCGACTGAAGAGGAGGCCGAGAGCAATCGCGAGCTCATTGCATTGTTTGATGGAGTGAAGATGACACAACAAATTTTGGAAACTACTTTGGCCAGACATGGCTTGCAAAAGATTGATCCACAGGGTGAGAAGTTTGATCCTCACAAGCACGAGGCGACGTTTGAGATCGACCAGCCCGATCAAGAACCCGGAACCGTGTTTTTTGTTCAGCAGGCCGGATTCTTGTTGAACAACCGTGTTTTGAGAGCCGCTAAAGTTGGTGTTGTGAAGGCTAGAGACTAGGCATACGTTATGGGCGCCCTTTGCGTTGACTATAGCGTTTGCAGAAATGTGTACATAGAATCCCTTGGAATTTAATATAGTTATTTATCGGTGATATTATGTATGAACTATTTACAGAAATCTAAAGCCTTATTGTTACTCCGACACGGAAAGTGTAGCCTGGATGTGCGCTATTGGTACTGGGGCACCATCACCAGCTCCGGGGACCTCAAGTACACCAAACTTGTTTGTCCTGGCTTCTATTCTTTGTTAGATTTAACCAGCTTAAATGTGGTATTAACTTACTGAAAAAGGTATAGCATAGCGTGACTTCACGAATGTACTAAGAATCAGTTTGACAATTCTCGAATACAGCATGATTGGGGCTTTTCAAAATACCTTCATCAATGGGTCATCATCAAATTCGGGATCGATAAAAAAGAAAATTGGCATATCAACCTGCTCTCCAGCTCGTAGTTGTTGTTCTAAAATATGAGCTTCCAAGTTTCAAAGCGCTCATAAATTCAACAAAGGACTTACGTTCAAAGCAAAAGCACTGGATTTTGTTGAAGTACGGCGCGACTTGTTGTGGGGTGACACTTTGATTAGATCATAGCACGACACTAATGTCAGATTGCAAGCTTACTTGTATGTCGCGACTCCAATTATATCCTCGCTCGACATGTTCGTAGCCTTGAAAAACGCAAGCGCAGTCTCGCCCGGGGTGATTGTGACTTGCCGCTGCAATGGCTCGAACTTCCACGGCAGCGTTCGCGAGACTTCAGACTCGAACGACACCGTGATCTTGCGATCCGACGTGACCGGCACCAGCCTGTCCGGCGTGATCGTCGACAGATCAGTGATAGGCGTGCCTGCCCAGCCAGTTCTCTGGCAAAGCAGCCGGTAGAACGGAACCGACGCGTACGACAGAGCGAGCACGCCGATGATGAGCGACAAGGTGTAGTAGCCTGCGGTCTGGTTTTTGAGTCGCTCCTTGCGCGCCTGCTCCCGTTCCAGGTCTTCCATGGTCACGCCAAGCTCCTTCAGCCTCCGCTCAAGATATTCTCGCGACTTTTGCGACTGCGCGTCTGCTGTAGCTGGTCCGCTGTTGGACTTGCATGCTCGTGTTGTGGTGGAAAACCTTTGTCGCCATACCAGAGCCACCGCTGGCCTCGCAGCGGGTTTGACCGCACTGGCCGGAAGCAGAATCGTGTATCGATACATATTACACAGTAATCTGACGAGAATCCACACCTTGCGTCGCTATCCCTTGAAGCCTGCAAGCACGATATCATCATCATCATCAAATTCCTCCCCCCGGAGCAGGCCGGTCCTCAAAATTGCAGTGGGTTGGTGTGTTCACGTGACCGGATTGCTCCCAACCAGCCGGCGGGAGTCGTGGCGGTCGGTCGGTCGGTTGGGAGCAAACACAAGGTAAATTTTTTCTTGAAGCCGGTCTCGAGTCCTCGACAAGATACGATTCGGTATTAACCACGACACGTTCTTGCAGCTCGGTATTCGTTATATCAGTCTTGTGTGTGTTTTGCTGCAGCGCAAGCAGTGCGGTCTTCTTTTTTTTTTTCTTTTTTGAACCGACAACTGCTCCGTGGAGCTGCGTATTGACCGACCTGGCGCTCGGGTGACCCACATACATGTCTTCCATGATGCTTCTGGCGGCGGGTCGCCGGCAGCTTCCTCAGCAGCTGCGGTTGGTACGGCAGATATCGTCAGGCAAGATCCGCACGGCTGCGTACGAGGCCAAGCCGGAAGTTCAAGAGCGGTTCAGCTTGCTGCCCATCGACCGGCAGGTCGGCAGCGCCCATGACCTGCACCAAGTCGACATCACCACCTCGAACATGGACGAGTATCTGGTGATGGACCGATACAAAAAGGAGCCGGAGCTGACGGTGTCGAAGCGACGACTGATCCGGTCGCCCCAGTATGCTAGTGCACTGATCCGTGCCTTGGTCAGCAACGGCAACCTGAGCCGGGCCGAACGAATGCTGGGATATGCCCACAACTCAATTCACCCGAGCGAGTTCATCAATGCTCGAGATGCGATTCTCGAGGGCAGAGCAAAGCGAGTCAAGACAGAAGACGAAGTCGAGTACTTGGTATCGTGGGCCGAAGAGACGACAATCAAGTATAAGGATGCGCGTCTGAACGCGACGTCGTACGCTTACCTGCTGGTAGGCGCGTGCAGACTTAGTGACGACCATGCCAAACGGAATTTTGTTAAAAAGATATATGAAATGATGAAAGCTGACGGGATATCGATGGTGTCGGTGTTATCATCACAGGATTTGTTTGATTTCAGGGATGCTCGGTTTATTGCTTTTCAGTGCAACCTGCCTGAGTCGGATTTGTTTGAGGTCCTGCGGTTGAGAGGTCTAGATGAGAATCTTGATTCGGAAGAACTCAACGAAAATTTTGAGAATGAATCTGCGGAAGAGTATATGAGTCGTAAGACGAGGAAAACAGCTCAAGCATTGCTTCAATCGCTTCCGCCTGACGTTGAAAAGCCCGGTTACGACTCACTTCAACCTGTACAGACGTTTGGCATCAAACTACTACGAAATGCGTTATCCGGTGTTGCTTCTGCAAAGACACCAGAGCTACCGCTATACAGTGACCAAAAAAACCGTGAGTTGGGGTTCCTAGAATTTGAAGATCAGCTTAGCACGTTGTCAGCAGAAGAGCAGCAGAAGTATCGTGACGCATTCGAGCGATACAACGAAGACAGGCAAACAGCGATTGAAACTTTGGTGCTGGAAAATGCCAGAGAGAAATGGAGACATGATTTCGAGACAATGCAAGCTATAGGAAACGTACGAGTAAAGTCATTAAACAGTACTCTGTGGGAATGGCATGTTGCGTTTGAAAAGGCTTTAGAGGTCGAGTTTCAGCAAATTGCAGAAGCAGAAGACAATCGTAGTGCCGTTAAGGATGATCTTAGAGGATCTGGTGAGGGTAAGTGTTTATGATTGATTGGAATTTGACATTATCTATTGTGGCTAACCAAAAACCAACAGAGAAGTCTCGTTTCAGATATGGGCCCTACTTGAAGCTAGTTGATCGAAAGAAGCTCAGTGTTCTCACAATCTTACAAATTTTGAAAATGCATTCTACTGGTGATGCGAGTTCGGGTATTCGTGCAGCTAGAGCAGTGCTATCAGTCGGACGCGCAGTTGAAAAAGAATACAATATTGAAGTTTTGTTGAAAAGTCAAATGGCCCGTAAGAGCGAATTGACTAGTCGCGTTGGGTACAAGATGTCTCTTAATCGGGCCAAGGAAGTAGCAGCTTTAACTGAAGGACCTGATGGTAATCTATTCAAAATGAGACCAAAAAAAGTGGCGGGTGATGATTGGAAGCCAATTTGGCCAGAAGACGTTAAAGCTGAGATTGGATCAGTTTTGCTATCGATTTTGATTGACACCGCACGTATCACCACGTCAGTAGAGAATCCTACTACAAACGAGACTCGATATATTTTGGTTCCTGCATTCACACATGAGTATCGTTATGTTGGTGGTTTGAAGATAGGGTTTGTCGCAATTCATCCTGAACTAGCCCGTAAGATATCAGAAGAGCCTGCGACGGGTACATTACATCCTCAGTCATTACCAATGCTGGTGAAACCTCGTCCATGGCAAGCATGGGACGATGGAGGTTATTACTACAATCGATCGTTGCTGATGAGAACTAAAGATTCAGCTGAACAGATGCATTATCTCATGGCTGCTGATAAGAGAGGTGACTTACAGCCGATATTTGAAGGTTTAGATGTGTTAGGAGCTACGGCATGGACTGTAAACGCAAAAGTGTTCAAAGTTCTTAGTCAAGTTTGGAATAGTGGCGAAGAGTTTTTAGAGATCCCAAAGAGATATACTGATGAGGATAAATTTCCAGATGAGCCAGGAAGGGATGCTGATCCTCAAGAACGTCGCGATTGGGCACGGAGATGTAAACATTTGATGCAACTTAAACGGGTCAGTCATTCTCAGCGCTGCGACATTAACTACAAGCTCGAGATTGCCAGAGCTTATATTGGCGAACGAATTTATTTCCCTCACAATATTGATTTCAGAGGTCGTGCATATTCGATTCCACCTCATTTTAATCATCTTGGAAACGATATGAGTCGTGGATTGCTACTGTTTTGGGAGGCAAAGCCACTTGGTCAGCGTGGTTTACAGTGGCTTAAAATTCATTTGGCAAATCTTTGTGGTTATGATAAAGCTGATTTCCAAGCCCGGGTTGATTATGTGGATCAGCATTTGAATGAAATTTTTGATTCTGCTGATAGTCCGTTGGAGGGACAAAGATGGTGGATGAATGCTAGTGATCCTTGGCAAGCATTATCAGCATGTATTGAGTTGACAAGCGCTCTGAGATCTCCAGATCCATATGCTTACAAGTGTCGTCTGCCTGTTCATCAAGATGGAACCTGTAACGGATTACAACATTATGCTGCATTGGGTGGTGATGTTGAGGGTGCACAGCAGGTTAATCTTAATCCAGCGGAGAAACCGCAAGATATCTATACTTACGTGTCGGATGCAGTGTCGGAAATAGTAGCCGCTGATGCTGAGAATGGTGTTCCGGAAGCAATGGTTGTTAACGGTAAGATTGGTCGTAAAGTAGTCAAGCAGACAGTGATGACCAATGTGTACGGTGTCACATTCATCGGTGCACGGAACCAGATTCTCAGTAGATTAAAGGAGCTTGATAACATCCCTGAAGATGTGCTTTGGGTAAGCCAATAGGATAATTCAAGAGCGATGTAAGCTAACCAGGTATAGTTATGCTCAGCATATGTCACCAAATTGGTATTCCGTGTAGTTCGCAATTTGTTTCATGGAGCTCATCTTATTCAAGATTGGCTAGGAGAGTGTGCTAGGATTATTGCTAAATCAATTCCTGCTAATTTGGATGAAATCGCAACCGGACCACGAAGCTCAATGACCGCCGTTGTGTGGACTACTCCTTTAGGTCTTCCAGTGGTTCAACCTTACAGATCAGCGATGCGCAAGCAAGTGGCTACAAAACTACAAACAATTTTTATTTCTGATCCATTTTTGATGCATCCTGTTGATACACGAAAGCAAGCTAGTGCGTTTCCTCCAAACTTTATTCACTCTCTTGATGCGACTCATATGCTGTTGTCTGCATTAGCTTGTGGCCGTAACAATCTTACTTTTGCAGCGGTGCATGATTCTTATTGGACACATGCTTGCGATGTTGATCGGATGAGTGCGATTTTGAGAGATGCGTTTATTAAGCTTCATAGTGGTGATCTGATCAGTAAACTACGAGAAGAGTTTAATTTGAGATACAAAAACTCATATGTTCCGGTGAAGATCAACAAGAACACTCCTGAAGCTGAAGCGATAACTAATTGGCGAAGGCAAGTTTTATACGCGACCAAGAAAAAACCTGGGCTTGAAGATGAAATCAAACTCGAAATTAGACGTCAAGAATTATTATCATCAAATGATCCCGAAAAGGTAGCCGAGGGTAAAAAGATGGTTACACCGTTATCGATCTTGGATGGGGTTGATTTCAATACTATCCAACCCGAGATTATAACTAAACCTCTTACAACTCCTCGTCGATCAACCGAAAATGAGTTGGGTAGTTTAACATCAGAAGTTTTAATTTCTGCGAGTCTTCAGAATATTGATCGTGAGCGACGAAATGAAAAACCGATTCCTCTTTCAGAGTTTGTCAATAAGAACAACTCTACCGATGTCGAGGCTGGTACATCTGCTGTTGATGACGTTGTCGAGCCAGTAGAACGTGAACAAAATGATACTGACGGATTTAGTGAGATTGGATCCGAACTTTCGGCTGATCAGTCTAAATCCAAAGTTATTACCCAAGGTCCTTCAATCACAATTATGGCCCGGGTCACGTTCCCACCAGTACCACCAAAGGGTGATTTCGATATTTCTAAATTGAGGAAGAGTTTGTATTTTTTCTCTTAATTTGATGCAAAAAAAAAAAAAAATGTAAAAGGGGCGCTTTATACTTCGTATTTTTTTTTTAACTGTTGTACATAGATTATTCTTTTTTTTTTTTGTTGGTACTATAGGGAAAAAAATTAATTACAATGTTCTATTTATTAACTTAAAGAATTAAGGTTCGTAATCTATTGTCTAAAGTAAACGATGCATCGAAGTTCAAAAAAAAAAAAAAGAAATGCACAAAATTGGTTTCAAATCAAATATCTAATTAATGGCGAGCTCCAATGGCCGATGATTTGAGTTGTTCAAGAACAATCTATAAGGTTAACAACAACCAAGTACTAACGAGACACGGGGTTCACTTACAAATGTCACGATCGTATGTGGACCTAGTCTAATAAATGATGGCAACCAGCCTCTAAATGCAAACACTTAAGTACGTCAGCAAAAAGTTATTAGACATAAAGGGGGTGGGTTCAGAATTAAAACTTACAAATTCCTTCTGACTTTACCGCTTCTTTAAGAATCGTGATCGCGGGAACATGTCGATCCTTCGAGTTCATGATCCTAGTCTTGACCACGTCAACAGGACTACATACAGTCGTGGCGACCAAGCCGGCCAACATACTTGATACAAAATGAGTAATCATAGCCTTAGGATCGAGCCCACCATAGTTGACGACTAAATTCTTGAATTCATCGTAGGAAACCATTTGTGATGTGGTCATCAGCACGCCGCGGGTAGTGTTGGGGTGTAATCCTCTCATTAGTGACTTTGGTCCCTCCTCGACCCACATTCGTCGCAGGCCGTCTAGTGCATTTTTATAGTTTCGTCGATGAGCAGGATCAAGTGACAAATCATTCTGCATACGGATCTAAAAACAGTTAGCCAGAAAGAAATTAATCGCAGTTAAATTTCAATTCATACATTGATAATATCCGCTGGATTTCCAATAACGCCGCCAACCCTAGTGGTTTAGAAAACTACCAATAAAAGAATCACAAAACACTAGCTTACCATCCAGCCGCCATTGCCATCGGAAGAATGATATAAAACGGCGGAGTCACTAACAAGAAAAAAACCACGTTTAGCATGACCCAAAAGCCAAGTGTGTGTCTAGTTCGCGCACTACTCACCATTGGAACCACCAGAAGCCCAGTCTTTCATTTTCTCGTATGACCCGAATCGCGTAGTGGAGTATGTGGCCTGTCGTAAGATACTGGCGCTGAGGCCCTTGTAAAGAGCGAATACGCCTGGTTGAGGCATGTTAGTTTGTTGTACTTATCGATTTGACGGCCACTATCGCAAGCAAAACCTTACCTTCGTTTTTCAGAATATGCACAAACGTCTGCATCATCGTCCGCCCCCGCTCCTCAGCTGTCTGCATCCGTACTTTTGCGAGATCCAACGGATGCTACCGGTTTCATGGTTAGCAAAGGCAACAACAGTCGGCGCGGTCGTTGACGCATAATCCGAGCGAAGACCACCGCAGCACACTTACTGTCACGCATGCCGCCACAACGCTAGCAAAGCCTATAAGTTTGAGCACAATTGACCCAACTCTGCACTAAACAATAGCCAAAATACGAAGGCTGCTCTTGGTGGGCCAGCCTGCGGTCGTCAAAAACTTACCACCGTACCAGAACCTGGGGTTGGTTAGCCGCGCGGTCACCAAAGCCAGACGACACGAGACGCAAACAGTTCACTCACGGATAATGTGTAGGCACCACCGGTTTTGGCGCAATTGTGGTCTTTTCCGACAAAGAGGCCATTGGTATCGAGAATCTGCTGCAGTATTTGGCCAAAATTGCAACTGCTGGTCGCCGACTTTGCTGACAAATTTTTTTATTAGCTGCTTATGCCCGTTGCCCGTGCCCAAAAGTTTGGGACCGGCCGAGTTTTGAAAGTTGTTTTTCTTTTTTTTTTTTTTTTTTTCGAGCTCCTCGGAAAAGATTGGGACTTCAATGTCCGTGTGGCAATCTGCTGAGAGAGTTGCTAATAAGCATAACTTAGTGGAAAGGTGTATATTTTGCAGTTCGAATTCCAATATACGAGCATCTGCTAGCAATAGGAGACCGTAATCGAAGCACCATTTCCTCCATGACGTAGACAAACTAGATAGAGAGATAGATATATTACAACCCAAATGATAACTACAATACAACACAGAGAGTTCGTTTTACATAAGCATGTGACTATCTCGGCTACCATCATCCTGCAATTCCTGTAGAATCAGTCCAAGTTTCTGGGTAAGCACTTTGATACTCTCGACAACAATCTCGTTTGGAGGCAGTGATCCAGACGCCTAGTCGAACGAGACGTTAACTAAAATTCCAAACAAATAATACGATAAACCTCATAAGGTTAGCTTACCTCGACATTAAAATAAAAGTTCTCTGGCTGAGCATTATAGTCAAACGGCTCGTTCTCTTTCGGAGGTTCTTCCCAATCTGCATTTTTACTCTTTGGCCATTCATCCTCTGCTGATACTTCAAACCAATAATCTGTGTGTCGCAGTTTGTTCCAAGGATCATACTCAAATGATATAGCAGCAGTAGGTGACCATTTGGCATGCTCCTTCGCTATTCCCTTCTTTGCTATGCACTTTAACTTTAATTCTTGATGTTTTCTCAGTTTGGCGATAAGTACACCTTTTTGCTCTGGATCTGCACAACAGATTAGTACCACCAATATTTTAAAATCACCCCGAGAAGGAAAAAAAAAGAAAAAAAAAAAAAAAGAGCCGACATACCACTTATTATTGGCTTTCCGATATCAACGCCTGGCAGATTGTGCGCAACCAGATCACGGGTATATACATCCATCGTTCCATCAGTTGTGCATCTTGCGTCCAAAGTTAATTCAACCGAGCACTTATCACAGTACTGA
Source organism: Myxozyma lipomycoides (assembly GCA_030564125.1). Lineage (NCBI taxonomy): Eukaryota > Fungi > Ascomycota > Lipomycetes > Lipomycetales > Lipomycetaceae > Myxozyma > Myxozyma lipomycoides. The sequence continues at coordinate 171,850 of JAJLTW010000006.1, forward strand.
TCGCAATCACAATCCTAGATATCGAGTAAGCTCCTCTCCAAGCGATATTACCACCCCTCCCAAACTTACTCTTGTGAACTGCAGCAGTCTATCAGCATTCTGTGAATTTAATGGAATAAGTCCGAGTCTGTGTGCAATGAACTCGTCCGCAAGTACAGATGTGTTGATTTCAATCTCGACTAGATCAATAGCTGGTGCCATGTTAATGGAAGTAGCTCAGGTATCGTTCAAAATTCACCTACCCACAGTCTGGATCTCTGCCAGCATTACACGTCTGAGCGAATTAGCTAAGCTAAAAAAACCACAGTTAGCATGACAAGAATAGATCGTGTTTCGGGAAAAAAAAAGATATCTGTACGCTAAATCAACACCTGACAGAACAAAGTCGACCTCATCTTTGCCGGCTTTTCGAATAGTGACTTGCGCCTCGTTTGACCGTGAAACGTAATCTGAATCCATTTTGTACCAAAAGATCTGCCTCACCGCAAAAAAAAAAAAAAAAAAAACAAAAGAAAGAAAAATAGCAAATCTTATTTTCTTCTTGCGACTATTCTCTTGCACACACTTGATTTGGCCAAGTTCGAGATTGTTTGGGACGTGATGTCGAGCCCGGGCGACCACTTAGGTTTATTAGGGCAAACCCTAAATTTGAAGGCCCACGAAAATTTCAACGCCGGTCGGTGCTCGTCCTCGGTCGGAATACAAGACTTATTGCAACCACAATTGGTCAACCTTTTAACAGATATATATATATTCTTCAAAGAAACAACATGCTCGGACTTTCAAGTCAATTCACGTCACTGAAACTTTCATTCAATTGTAGCTGGCGTCAATTCCACAGCTCTGGCGCTACCAGCCGACTATACAAGCATGTGGTTTCAAGGCGAGTGAAGCAAGACCCGGCACCAAAGACCAGCTTTTGGGTCAAACAGCATCTCAAAACAGGCAGAAAGATCAAATATCCTCCGTATCCGTATGGGGATGCTACTTTTTTCAAGCGGTCGAACTTTGGCTTATACGGTGGTCGAGTCCCACAAGCCGGTCACCAGATTTCTGAGGCCGAGAATAAATTCAAGCGAACATGGACACCAAACATTGTGGTCAAATCATACGTTAGCAAGACACTTAATCGGAAGCTCAGATTACGAGTTGCATCATCGGTGATGCGAACAATTAAGAAAGAAGGTGGTCTTGATGAGTATTTGACAAAAGAGAGTTCGGCACGGATTAAAGAAATTGGACCTCGTGGCTGGCGGTTGAGATATGCTATCTTGCTCAGACAAGACGAAGTTGAAAAGAGACGAGAAAGATTACGTTTGTTAAGGATTAGAAACCAGAAATTGAGTGAAAAACGTCGACGGATGTCCGCTTAATCAATCTGAAGGGGGAGAGGTTCTATCATTTGTAAATAGCATAATCACTAGAATTGTATCATATTATATCATTCACAAAATCTGAATCCTACTATAAAACTCGGCAATATAACTTGAGCCGACCAAATGAAATACCAAAATGCACCAAACAAAACAAAATATAACACCATACTATTTATCATACATGTCCATATAACAAATCTTACTCTTCATCTATCGAATCATAAAAATTATAGCAGATAAAGTTGTAAGCAAAGCCATTAAAAGGGTATTTTTCATAACTTTCGGATCAAGGAATGCAAATGCTGCACTACAGGTAGCGCATTTGAATTCTAGCTTGTTAGCACTTCAATCGAGATCGTTACTGCTTCACATACCACTAAGAGGCGTGTATGCCTGAGGTGAGTATACGCCAAACATGAGTGAATTATAAGCGCTTAGGTATCCAGCACTGGCAACGTCGGTAGACGAACCAGACGAATTATAAATGTAAAGCGTGTATTCAGCACTTCTTTGGTTAGCACGGATTTAACAAACAAACAAAAAAAGCTGTTTTTAAACTAAACTCACGTTAACAAAGGAATAGTCTCGGTTCCACTGTCATCACTTGTATTCCACACTACTTTTGTCTGGTCGATTGAAAGATTTGTAGCAATTGTATAATAATGATCGTTCATGCTGCAATACGCTTCGACATTGACTGCCGACGGGCTCACTTCCAAACTGGTATATGACCAGGAAAACGTTGCATACTCTCCAATTTTAATGTACGTCTCTGCGTCTGTAATAGCAGGAGTAATCATAGAAACTCCGCCTGCCGGTAATCGAGGATCAATAGAAATGGTAGACGAAGTCGTAGTTGATGAGCTCTCGTCGGACTTGCTCTCGCTTGATTTGCTCTCGGTAGATTTGCTCTCGTTCGACAGACTCTTGCTTTCATCACTCTTATCCTCTCTTTTCCCAATGCTAGCTAATGCGGTTGACGTGATCATTGAAGATGAAACAGTCTTGGTAGCCGCCATTATCTCGATTGTCTTGTCTGACCCATTGTCATCACGTTTCTCGGCTAAAATCAAATGTGCTTAAATTTAGCAATCGCTCAATCCCGATTTGTCCAATTTTCCTTACCGTTTCTTTTGTAAAGATCAACCACCGGATCCCATGGACTTCCTGACGCCAGTGCGATTGAACATAATAACGTGACCAGTAGTAAAACACTAACTATACGCATATCGACTAGTGGTATAGATATATACAAAAATGTACTTCAGGTCCAAATATCAGTATTCAAAAGTCTGGAAACAAATTTATTTTCTTCTTTTTTTTCTTTTTTGTATCTTAATAGAGTGGCAAAGTTTCGAACGATTACAGCTGTGGGCTTTTCTGCTCGGAAGTGCCTCCATCGAGTTTTGTTGACTGCTTGCTATTTTTGTCGATAGCCGCACGCGTATTTTTATAAGATTTTTACCCGGACCAAACAACCCACAAGGCACAACCCTTCTACATATGTACATACAACTAGTTATGACCGCATTTTAGTAGTTATTAAGGTACTAGGTCAATTTTCCATGCATGCATATTGACAGACAAAATGAGAACGTAAAAAGAGTGTATAAGCTGTAAACGAATCAAAAAAGCAAGGGTTAAAAAAAGAGACACAGAAAACGCCTTGCAACACTTATCAAATTCCTTCAATCTCTTCCATAAAAGGCCCATTAAAACGTTGAGTGTAGTAATGAAAGAGTAAAGATTCAAAGAGTCATCAAAAAACAAAACAATATTCCAGAAAGTTTTGGTAAATGAGTGAGAAATAAAACAAAGCAAAGGTAAAAACAAATCATCATACCAAAAAGAAAGCAAACAATCGGATACTGAATATATACACATAACTCATGAACAGAAGAAAGTGATTTTCACGTTATTGAATAGCTTTTGGCTTGGCCGTCCTAGAACTGGCACTAACTTTTCTGATACCACCAACAGACGCCGTACGTAGCTTTTGATTGCCAATCGCACCGGATCCGACACGTTTCTGCACAACCATCCTGCTGTGGCTTGGTGAACTAATCGTAGACGTTGTCGTTACAGTAGTTGTTGTCATTGTCATTGCAGAGACACTTACACTTCTCTTGCCAGCTGGTGACGCACTGACTGACCGAGTCTTTCTCATAATAATGACATCGTCACCATCCCCCATATCATTTTCAATATTGCCCGAAGTCCCGCTGATATTTCCGAGTTGCATTGACGAGTTCCTCGAAGGTGACTTTCTTGGTTGGCCAGGAGTAGGTACCGGCAGCGCCGCGTTGTTTTCCACTGTTGCAAGAATATTTCGAACAGGAGTACGTGGGCTCGAAGTTGATCTTTTAAGTGATGATAAATAGACTAAAGGTCTGTAGCCTGCCAAGGCGGACGATGGGGTGCCCAGTGCCATAGTATATCTCCACTCCTTGAATTCACCTTGATGAATGTAAAGCCAGTGCTGTTGAGGCCCGACAACCATTCCCGGTCTCATGAATCTCATGTATGCGATGACTTCGTTAGCAGTAAATCCATACGCATAGATGAGGTACGCCCCAATTAAGCAGCCTGTACGCCCCAGGCCCGCTTTACAGTGAACTGCAATCATGCCATTATTACTAATAACCTCTGATGCAGCTCCAATAAACTTTTGAACAGAATCCATTTCTGGGCAAGTACCGTCTTCAAAGATCATATCGATATGCTTTATACCGTAGTTTTCAAACAGTCGCTTGTCATATAGCGGTGAATTTAGTCTCACGACCAAATTGACGTTATTGTCGCTGAAAAAATCTAGCACATTTCTAACTGGAGTTGGAAACTTCTTGGGGCTGACGTCAAGTGATGCAGTGTATTGTGGTGACGCAAAGGCGACAAAATGTGGTGGGATTGCATTAAAATCGCCCATTTCAACTCTTTCATATTTTTCATATCTAACCATAAGCCAACCAGGATTCTAAAGCTTCAAAAGGTTGATGTAATACATACTCTTCAAGATTAAAAGATTTCATATCAAGTAACCCTTTGTCCTTGGCTTTCCATACACCGTAAACCACATCCTGTACTGACAAGGTGAAATCGGCGACAGAGTAGCCAGCATCACGGAATGGCATCATTGGTGGCTCAGCCTGTGCAATTGGAGCTAAAGCCAGATGAGGAGGCCAAGATTGAATCAAAACCTGAAGGCTATTAGCCTCGCCACCAAAATCGGTAATAGAAGTATGTACTCACCATGTAACAACATAGCACACAAGCTGCGTTTGCTCGAGATCGGGGATTTGTTTGGGAGTAAAACACAACTGCCTTGTCTTTATTCTCTTCCTCCTATTACATTAGATTTGAGGTATTGAATTCCGAAAAATCTGAACGCATACCGCCAAGGTCTCGTGCAACGCTACCGCAAACCGATAAAGGTGCCCGATATGCAAAGGACCAAAATCATGATGAAAAGCATTGTAAGGCAATGAATCGTCAACAGTAAAGTGAACAAGCGACGCAGTATCCGCCACCGCATCGTCATAAGCTCCGAGATACAATCGATCTAGTTGATTAGCTTGCTATGCTCCACAGCCAATCGTGTATATCGTTCTCACCCTTCAAGAACTCAATCCTTGGTATTTTCGCTCGTCTAGACGATGCATGAGGAGGCATTGTAGCTGCACAAGTTGGTCGACAAGTGTTTTTACGCCAAGCAAATGCGTTCAGCAGAGCAAAGTTGAGATGCAGGCATAATATACTGCCTACGTTTTCAGGGCCCGGTGATCATCGACCCAGTGTTTATAGTGGCTTGTTTTGGCGCCTGGGATCGCACTGCCAACGCGCAGGGTTCGACTCAAAACCAACACAATGTGGTTGCCACGGCAATGAGACTGACCCCTGAATTTTTGTATAGGGAATTTATTCGATTTGATTCTCTACTTTTGGAAACAACACGCAAGCACATATACAGTATAGCTAATTCTATAACAATAGCAAAATAACATATCCTAAAGTGTGTGGTGCATCGCAATTTACAGTTTTATACGCCATTCTTCCACGAGCGAGCTCTAAACCTGTCCCCAATTACGCGAAATAGCTTCAAAGAATGGAAAGCATTAAATATTCCGGTATGCTTGCGATGAGATGCCGACCAAATCAACTCTTTGGAGTCCAGTGTCTGCTTATAATTTAACCAGTCATTCTCTGGATGAGTAGATGGTTGATAGCGGCAGCAGTCTCCATCTTTAAATGACAACTCTGGATCATTCATTGTGCGGATGCTGCATGTGGAATGGACACTGTTGGCCGTTGATTTAGTAGTGCTTATTTGAGCCAGGTTCGGTAGCAGATTTGATCTGCGTTGAGCCTTGGTTGGTGTCTCGTATTGCGCAGGCTGACTGGTTGATGTGCTCTCGTGTGGCGTTAAATCGAAGGCGGGGCTTTTGAGACGATAAAGAGTTTGGCGCAAATTGGAAGGTGCCTTGTTAGTGAGATCACTTCCAAACTCTAATTGCAGTACTTTGTCGGACTTGTGAGCTTGAATTTTAACCCTGTTGTCGATTTCGGAAGGACATGTCTCGTAGGTTGGCTGAAAGGGTTTCCCTGGCGAGAAGTTTGGATTAGCGTGTAAGAATAAACGAAGATCGGCTCGTCTGTCTTGCGATTTCGGCGTAAAAAATTGACTGAACAAAACTGAATCATCTGAGTGTTGACTATCATTTAACGAAGCGATAGACGAATTTGCCTTTAAAACCGGAAGAACATGATCGTGGTTATCGAGCGGTATAAAGGTATCAATATCGGATTCATTAAAATCGAATGTAGTGAATTCTGGTATATCAATAGGTACAAACTCTTTAATAAGCTCTTTAAGTCGTTGCTCGTCTTCGATGCTTGGATCTTGTACAACCGGGAACTCTGATACCGCGTCACGCAATACGCTTTGGACAAGTTTTAAATATGAATTGGACGACAACAACGTTGTTTTGGCCATATAAATTGAGTCATCTAGTTCATAACTTGTATCTATATCATCATCATCAAGCGAGTCTACCAGTAATCGTCTAGCTTCAACCACATCTTCTGTAACATCAATCGACATATCACGCGGGTGCACGCCAGACGCGCATAGTCCAGCCATAAGCATATCTATATCAAAATTAGTAAAATTTAAACCACATATTCGATTGACTTAATTACCATCATTATAATTATCTTCAACTTTGTACGGCGTGAATGAATCTAATGTTTCTGTTTGCGAGATTTCGATGTGAAAAAGCGGTTCATGAATACTGTATTCCGACGATAGGTTTTGACATGCATCAGTCATGAATTCAAGAAGTTCAGTATTGATACTATTCGTATATAGCACACTTTCTTTGCTCCGATTGGACGTGCTAGCCATCTTTAGGTGGTTGATTATACTATTGCACTAATGGACTGGAGCGTCAAAGACGCGCGACGTTTCAGCGAGTGACAAATGTTCCAATTACGCGCTCGAAGCAAGATGTTTACATATTGATATAATTCATTTTATTACAACTGATTATATTACAGCAAAACCCGTTAACAACCATTAAATTTCTTACTCCGACAAAATTTAGATTTTAGGACCGTTCAAGACCTTTTTGCCATCAGCAGAAGTCCAGAACGCACCGTTAGGGAATGAATATTTAGCAATAGCTTCTTCTGTGTACTGAACACTATATCCAGCCTCTGATGGGGTAGTGAAGTGACCGTTGACAATCTTGGCAGGGTACTTGACTGCATCACTAAAGGTAGAAATGTGCTCTAACAAACTCTTCTCACCAGCGACGCTGACGTAGTTGATGAGGGCAAGATGCTGGGTGTATTCGTTAAGACCGATGCCACCGGAATGAGGCACGACTGGAATATTAAATCTACAAAAGTTAGCAATGGAAACCCTCCTTCCCCCTCAAGAGTCCGAGTAAAACTCACTTCTTGGCCATAAGAAGAACTGCTAGTACTTCGTTGACACCACCAAGACGGCAAGCATCAATTTGGCAGTAATCGATCGAGCCAGCTTGTAACAGTTGCTTGAACATAATTCTGTTTTGGCAGTGCTCTCCAGTAGCGACACCAACTCCGTATGGCTTCAATGCCTTTCTGATGGCAGCATGGCCTAGGATATCATCTGGAGAGGTAGGTTCCTCAATGAAGCTATATTTTTGTCAATACAAAGTTAAAATACACTGGTATACAATTTTACTTACTCTGGCTTAAACTGAACAAGCTGGAGCATCCACTCAATAGCATCTGGCACGCTCCAGACTTGGTTGGCATCAATCATGAGCATTCTGTCGTAACCAATCAATTCACGAGTCAATTTCATACGACGAATGTCATCCTCAACACTACCGCCGACCTTGAGTTTGAATTTATCAAATCCATCGTCCAGCATACCCTGAATCAATCCAAGCATTTTCTCATCTGAAAATCCAAGCCATCCAGCTTGTGTAGAGTATGCCGGCACCGCAACGTCGTTTTTGGCGTCAATCAAACGGTCAGCCTTGTTCTTGCCGACTTCTGTGAGCAATTCAATAGCCTCTTCAGGTGTGATAGCGTCAACAATATATCTGAAGTCAATGCAGTTAACAAATTCTTCTGGAGTCATGTCAGTCACAACCTTCCAAACCGGCTTCCCCAGAAACTTTGCCCACAAATCCCATAACGCGTTGACGCAGGCAGCGAGACCAAGATGAATCACGCCCTTCTCAGGACCGATCCAGCGCAGCTGCGAATCAGCAACAAGATATCTCCAGGTGTTTCCCATGTTGGCAGTTAACTCTCCAAGATTCTTTCCAACTAATCTATCTGCGACCTCCTTGGCGGCCATGCAGACAATGTCGTTGCCACGGCCGATCGTGAAGGTCATGCCGTAGCTTACAAGGTCTGGCGACGATGTGTAGAGTGTAACATATGTAGCACTGTAGTCACCAGCCGGGTTCATTGCATCAGAGCCCGACGCATCCAAACTTGTAGGAAAACGGAGATCTATCTAAGGTCAGCAATAGGAATCGGAAAACTGCAAACTCTGGCGACCCACCTTGAACCTCATACGAGGTGATCACGACCTGGTCAATAGGAGTATTGCTAGCAACAGTCATTTTGAACTTTCTGGGGTTTAATCTGGAAGGAATAAAAGGTGGATGTCTAATACTGATCCCGTTCGGCCGATTCTTATATACTCTTGCCGGGGCCCCCGGTAGTGTGGGGTGAGCCAGATTCGGCTTATCGGCTCGTCGGCTAATCGGTTTATAGGTGCCATCCCACAACCTCTACTACCGCCGGTCAAGTCCCATACCTCGTGACTGTCACCACCAAGACTCCACCGAAGTCGGCAAAAAACAATTATTCTCAATCGTTACTGGGAATAGTCACGGTAAATACTGGATCCAAACGAGTAATGATTGTTGCCGAAGCCGGCAGCAGTTTGCTGTGCAGCGCAGGAACCCCCACTACCCGACCCCCACTGTGCCCCACACAGCAAGCGTTCAAGTACAGCCGTCGGGTCCAAGTCGAGTGTTTCCCCGCGATGAGAAACCAGTCTGTCGTCTCTGTGACGTGACAAGTTCTGCTGAGAATGAAGAGTAAATATCAAGCGTCAAATGGGAGATCTGCTTTACTCACTGCGATAAGCACAAGTCGAATAGATGTCAGTTAGTTTATTGCTATGCAACTTGATCCTGACATGTCTTAACATTTGACAACTTGTCCAATTTATCGTTAGATCCAATGCATTTCCCACGCACGCTGTTTAACCAAAGGCAATCCTTATTTCCAGGAGCTATTTAGTAGCTCCAGGCGACAACATTCGACTTGATACTGCCGTCGGGAATTACCAGTTTGGTCATTGGTGTATAGTAGAGCGACTAGATATCACAGATCCATAAAGAATAGTATGTTTGTTAGTGTAATTTTAAAACAACTTTGCTTTCATACATTTTCTTTTTAACATTCAATTAGCTCCCCAATTGTCTATTTCGTTTACTGGTGTACGATAATCCTAAATTTAGCTTGATAGAGCATTATTCGATTGGTATTTACCAATTCATATAAACAAAATGTTTAAAGTATCAAAATCAAAGAGCTATTCAGACTGCTGTATTCTTGAAAAACAAACATTTGGCTTTATTTTATTTTATTAACCGGCGAACAGTATATAAGTCACACATTGACGATGATACTGTATTGCTCGGTTGTGTGAGGCCAGTTCCAAGCTGAGTAATGACTTGTCACTGGGTCGCATTAAATTTTAATAAAATAAAAATACTTTAGTATAGCAAATCAAGTCGGACGTTATGCACTTGCGTAAATCGCAGAAGTCTTCTATTTTTCTGTTTTTTTTTTTTTCCTAATTGCAGCATGCACCAAGGCTCAAAATATTTCTTTCTCAATGCTCAATAAAGGCGGTTTGGAAAAGCTGCTGCCTGGACATACGTAAATAGTTTTTGTTTTATATCCAGCGATTGCAGAGTAGCAACATGACAGGAGCAATAATTACAGTTTTTTCTTTCATCTCCCTCTTTAGTAAAGCTGATCGACGCTTTCAATAGTCTCGATCGTCTCGCTGCCTCGACGCTCGTGACGGCGTTACTCTGTATCAATTGAGGTATTCTGTAATAACCCAGTCTAAACTGAAGAACGCGACTAAATCTGCAAACATGAGCCAATTTCAAAAACTTCGCAAGCGCTACTCTATTAGACATTAATTTAAATGCTGAGCTACTGGATCTCGGTGGTTAGAGCAGATTAAATTTCTATTATAATTTATGAGCAGCCCCTGGATTTATGTTTACTGTACTTTGCTTCGCCTTGCTTTGCACTACACGAGTTGACAGACAAAGCAACGAGTTTGGCAGAAACTAAAAGCTGAATCTCGGTTATTAGTTAGTATAGAAAACAATTTTGCGTAATTATTTTGAAGGTTCGTTTGCCATAAACTTCGCATAATATTTTTTTTGCATCCTAGCGATTGATAAATCTCTTTAAGAAGATTCGATTTTCAGAAATATCGCTTGCTACAGTGCACTCCAAATAGCGGAAAAGTTTATGATTTATATTACTGTCCAGCTTTTTATTGAGAGTAAGTTGGAATTGATACCTTGATCCATGCGTCTTCAGCTATTCATGATATACATCCTAAGGATTTGCTAATACCTGCAGACTATAATGGATTATTACTCAAGCCAAGTTAGGATATGCTCCAACATACTCTCAAGTGCTTAAGATGGCGCAACTCTTGATTGATTCGAACGGAACTTCCAGAAATCTTGGGAAGTCATGGAAAAAAATGTTTTTGTCACGTCACCCTGAGATCGCAAGTTTGCAACTTATTTCTGTTGAAAGTGTACGCGCTACAGGGGCTTCGGAGTCAAATATCCGCTGTTTTCTTAAGTTCGTCGATGTCCCCGAAGTTCGCGCAATTCCTCCAAATCGATATAATATGGACGAAACTGGTCTCGCCGAGGGGCTTGGAGCAAATGGCGTGGTTATTGGAAGATTTGGTTACAGATCTGAGGTTGTGTGAAAGTCTGGTTCTCGAATTTGGGTCACTGGGTTTAAATGTATTTCAGCAGATGGTCGTGTCCTACCTCTATCTGTAATTTTCACAGGAAATTCAGTCCAGCAGCAGTATTTTCTTTCTTCCATTGGCGAAAACTTTCAAAGATGGCGATTTACGGCAGCACCGGGTGGTTGGACAAACAATTCAGGTGCATTATATTGGTTAGAAGAAGTTTTTTTCCCGGAAACTGTGCCCTCTGACTCAAATCAGTGGCGGTTGCTTATTGTGGACAGCCATGGCAGTCATTATCGAAGAGTTCATGCTGAAATGTACGCAGAACAAAATGTGGCTCTTAGTGCTCCCTCCGCACTCGTCGCATGTGACGCAGCCTCTCGATGTGAGTTGCTTTTCTCCGCTGAAAGCTCGGTATCGGCACCACCATTCTAGCCTGGCGACCGGGGATGAAAGCAGTCAAAGAAACAAGCAGAATTTTCTTCTTTGTTATTCAAAGGCTCGGCGGGACGCGTTTACAAAAGAAACTATAAAAATTGGATAGAAAGCTACAGAGCTTTGGCCGGTGTCAGTTCGTAAAGTGCTGCTAAACAAATTTGTCACGAGAGACGAACCAGTTACCCCACCAAGATCGGAAACATCACCCAGGACACCATCAAGGATGGTACGGTCGGGACAACTGATCTTCTCAACTCCTAAGTCGAGTAAAGAAGCCTGGCGTGACATGAAAGCGCTTGAAGAACAAGTACACATAAGCGATCCTATTCGGCGACTTTTTGCAAAGGCGCACAAAGCCAT